>CM034084.1:7448723-7737389 GCA_019845555.1 Aristolochia fimbriata | reverse complement strand
TAGATTCTTAAATAATGATGTTTCAGGCACACCATGCCAGTTTCATATACATCATATCAGATAGAAGCCTCTAACATCTTTGAAATTTGGCCAGCTTGAGCTTGCTAGGTTAGCACATGATTGAATGGAAAAAATTGGGTTCTTTGGCAGGGCAGAGTTAGTAAAAAATGCCGGAATCAATAAAAAGAATGATGACAGCCAGAAGAGCTCATTATCAGTTTTAGAATACTCTGAGAACGAAAATATTCATGTAAACACAAACAAGGAAATAAGAATTAAAAATACTATGAATTTGACATACAATAAAGAGTCCACGATAAAAAGGTCATCATATTTAGATAAATGTTGACCAAACAGGGAATGATGCAGAAAATTTAAGCAAGGTGCAAGAAAGACAAGACATCCATTCAAGCTGAGATAGATTGTATAAGCCTATGGAGACTACTGTTAGACATTGACAATAGAAGAAAGTATGACCAAGCACCTTAAATATCATCAAAACTTACTCCAACTTCAAGTGATGCCCAAATCCCAGCAAAGTGACTGTGCAAATTCTTCAGGATCACTCTCAAAATTATTCAAGTCCTGAAAAAAATATTTAGCCAATACAATGTGAGTAATATGGTTGAAAATGGAAGCATAATAGAGTGGAAGCTCTGAAGGCACACATAGAGAAAATGAGTAACAACAATTATTGATGAGCAAATACACCACAAAAATAAAAAAATACCCAAAGGATAATTTAAAGGCAAACTCATATGGTCTAACCAACAAAAAACTTTTCATGGTACGCACTATTTAGTACAATGACAATTAAAAACATACATTATATAAACAGGTCAATGAATACCTTGATTAGGTGGAGGCACAGTTCGATTATGAGTAGGATGATAAGTTGTTGGCGTTGGTATCTGAAATAAAACATAACTTAATTGTTTCAGGTAAATATACCTCCCAAACAGCCATAGGTTATATACCAAGATATGATTAGGCATAATAAGGTGGGGCACTTTTTTTAAGTATGTTTTAAATTGCCCCACCTAATTTTTAAGGCTTAAAAAAGCATACTTTTAAGTATGATAAGGTGGCCCTTCTTGGAATAAGACTGAAAACAAATGAGTGTATGCTTAAAAAAATAATTGTATGCAAGAAGGGCAACCTGATATAGCAGATATAAACATACTTATTGATAACTAAATCAGATAAATACAGTCACACAAACACATGGAGAACATACCCCACACATTAAGTATGATTTTTTCGCTTCAACATGTATATGTAAATGCATTTGATATTCATAAATACAGGTGAACATAGTTACGTGATAGGCCCCCGACTACTATTGTTCACAAGAGAAGAGGAAAGAAGGGACCACAAGGACATGTGAAGGGAATGACTCAATGTTAGAAAGACAACATGAGAGGCGTGCACAAGGAGGGATTGGCTAGAGGATTGTATAAAGATGAAAAAACAGAGCAAAGAGGGCATCGGGAAATTGAGAACATGAACTACAAGAAATTTGAGATGCAATTTTGATGTGGCTCATGGTCTTCTATGGGACTTTAAAAGTTATCACCACGCCATTTTATAAAAAAATGAAACAAGTCAATGTTTGGAAGTGGGGATCCATGTTGAAAATCCAACATATTGGGAAAACTCTATGAGATGATGATAAAAGCTCTCTGTGACAAAGACTGGAACCACAGTTTCCCACACCTCCAATAATATAAATTAAAAGCATTAGAGTTCAATGCTTAAGAAATTAGTCATGAAAAACAAAGTTAAATTAAAACATTGTTTGCACCAGTTCATTTCAAATCGCATTCAACGTTGAACATGCACATAAATGTAACCACCAACTCAACATCAAATGAAGTGATTCCAGCAACATATTTATTGTTGAGATAGTATACCTTGATCATCACAGGGAAACCAATCTCACGGGCAAGCTTCACTACCTCCTCTGTTGACTGAAAATTTGAATAGCAAGTAAGAGTAAATTTAAGAATAGTGAAAAAGAAGATGATCTTTCAGCTCGTTGATAATAGGGAGATACACTGATAACAAAGAATTACCTGCAACAACCCGTCACTGCCATGAACAGTGGGAACAATAACTTTTTTCATTGTTTCCCTAGCAGTAGCTTTGTCACCCCTAACACGTATATTATCTGGCTGCAGCCTACAAAGAACATCAAGTAATTCTAATTCAATGTCCATGAAAGAGAATCGACCAATTAAAAAATGAGTGTTTGCGCCATGGATGGCAGATAAATGAAGTTAGTCAATTTGCTGAGAAAGTCCAATGATTGTCCCTGATAATCAATTTTCAAATATTAAATCTTTTCTAGTTCATTGGACTCAACCAATTTTTGGAATTAGTGGTAATGAATAATGCAATAATTTTTACAGATTCCAACAAATACCTGTTAAATAAAAAAATAAAACAGAAAACCAACCTGACTGTCAGAGAACGATTTACAAAGAAAAGTAATTGAATGACAATTTAATGAGAAATAAAATATAATGCTGGACATTATCAACCCCACAAACTAAAGATTTAAGTCTGATAGCAGCTTAATAAAAATTCTGGATGTCATTTACATTACCCTCCTTCTGTACTTTGTCCATGACGAATCGATTATTTAGTATGAAAATTATGCAAATCAGGACCATCACAAGGTCCATTCTAGTTGTATCCAAATTTAATGATTGTAGTCGTCATAGCCATTCCTCTCACTTTAAGAAAATGTCTACACCAATTTTCCTTATCCAGATTCAGAGTGCGCGCGGGAGAAGAGGGAGGAAGGGAAGCATACCGTCCAAGCTGAATGAAGAATGATTTGGCGCGTCGGTTAGGGCTCACAAACAAGACGTTGGAGACCAGAACGGTCAAGCTCGCCTTGGAGGTCATAACCAACTCGGGTGCTGGAGAGAGAACCGCCATTATCACCTCCGTCACGGCCTTCTACCGTAGGTGCCATCGGTGCCTCTTCACAAATGAACTGCAAAAAATCCAAAAAAAGGCTGAAAAGGAAGAATGAAATTGAAATTTTTAGACAGCAAAATGTGAGGCGAGGAGTCAAAATTGAAATTGAAAGAAGAAGAAGAAACATATTTAATTTCCCTTACCAGCAATGTTTCCTTTTAAATCATTTCGTAACAACTGAAATTGTTGCTAAACCCATTTTGTCACTACTGAAGTTGTTGCTAAACTTGTTTGGCCACAACCGAAGTTGTTTCTAAACCCATTTGGCCACAACCAAAGTTGTTGCTAAGCCCGTTTGGCCACAACCGAAGTTGTTGCTAAACCCGTTTAACCCGTTTGGCCACAATCAAAGTTATTGCTAAACCTATTTGACCCAATTAATATCTTAATTCCTGCTCCAAGGAGATCACTTAACTCAAATTAACCACCCATATGTAAACCTTGAGCTGTTACTTCGAGTTCACCTAGCCAAATTCTGAGCAGAGATCACACAGAAAGGGAAACTAATTAAGAAGCCATTAACATCGGGTGCTAGAGACCTTGCGCAGCTGTCTCAGTTATATCGTTACGTTAAGCATGGCAAATACTGTCATCGGCATCCATGCAAACCCTAAAAAAGGGTGGCAGAAGTGAATGCAGAGTCCCCTTCATATATATATATATATATATATATATATATATATAGGACCTCCCATTCCCTTCACCGTAAAAAGCTTCTTCCCATATACATATATATTATATCGTACGTAGCAGCACGCGCTCCGTCCAAAATGGCCGCCGTTCGTACCATCATACTATGCTTCTTCGTCTTCCTCTTGACATACTCCACGATCACGTCGGAGATATGGCTGCCGTCGACGCTCGGATGCTCCTGGAAGCCACGCCGGGAGCCCCTTACCAGAGGCCGTGCACCAAATTCAATCACTGCGACAAGGATCCCAACACCCCTGCTCGCCCAAGCTTCCTCAAAAATCTCAACGACATCGCCCACCATTGATATATATGTATATGATGTGTTTATTTTTTATTTTTTATTACTTGCATGTAGCTAGCTTTTACACTACCAATCCAACTTGAATAAACTGCGATCTAATAAAATTAGACTTCGCTCTATTATATGGAATTAATACTTATAATATTTTGTTTAATCCAAGCAAGGATGCATAAATTGCGACTTATTAGTGTGACACATCAATTTTGCACATTATGTAATTACTTTATTTTATCCTTTAAAATATTTTTATTAAACCAAATTCTTTAAACTATTATAACTATTTAATTAATCTAATATTAATTGTAAACCTTTTTAACTTACCAATATTTTAAAAAAATTATTTATCTAATCTAATTTAAATTAAGAGAATTTATTTATTTACTATTTTTACTTTATATATTTTTATTATTATTCTATCATTAAAAAAGCTTTATCTAATTTAGTTAAATCATTTTTTATGTCCTTTTTGTAATAAATCCCGGTACCTGGGCCTGGCCCAATTTAGCAAGTGGACTAGACTCTAGAGTGCCGACCATGACAAAAAAGTAACTCGTTACTAGGAGGAAATAGAATAACTCACTTTACGCTGAGAAGCATGCAAGAGAACAGCGAGTCACCTCACCTGCATATCCGACCCGATCGGCTTGCCTGATCTGAATGGGATTTTGGCGACCCGAGTCAAGTCCCGACTGCGAGTCTCTTTGGAGCCGCGCCCGAAACTCTGGTCCTGACGTACACTGCCGGTACTGATAGAAAACAGCCGCCAGGTGAAGAGGACAGTTCACAAAGTCTAACAGGAGACTTGTGGCTGGCCTTATGGCTACGGACTTCAAATCGCTTCCCATAATAGGTAGGTACTTGTTCTTTTCTGCATAATTTGACAGGGGTAGTCCTGTATGCATTATTATTGAGTTGTTAAAGTTTTAATTCGGTCTACTAGAAGTTCTTGCGAAGCGGCACGCTTTCTCGCTTTCCCGTTTTCACTTCTCATTGAAGTGAGTAATCGAAAATGAATAATTCGCTTTAACTTACGAATCTGAGATCTGTTTATGGCTTTTGTGAGTCAATCGAGATGCTTGGATGTTAGCATCATTGTCTCCGCCGATCCACCCCGGGGGTAAATTAGGCGCCACAGGGGTATACATACTGTTTTTCCAAAAAACCTACGGACAGCTATTGCAGCAAACTCTACACTGCCCTTTACCAGCCTGTGGGAGAATGTTATGGAAGGTATCAATAACGGCAGTGTCATGGCTTCTCTGGACTGAAAGAAACTTTGGAACTTTTGAAAATAAGGAGATTCCTATGGGTGTAATGATTGAAAATTGTTTCGAAAGTATACTGTTTTGAACCAGCAGCACCAACAAGCTCCCTCCCCTGCCTAATCCCATCATAAGAAAATGTTGGAAGCAGGTTATAATGCTCATAGACCATAAATTCCAGACTATGGAAACCTGGAAACCACCCCCAAATGGATGGTTGGCACTAAACTTTGATGGGTCGTCCCAAGGAAACCTGGGGCCAGCAGGGCTAGGTGGAATCATTAGAGATCATCATGGCAGGACAGTTCTCAAATGTGCTAGCTCCCTGGGCATTAATACATCAAATGAAGCTGAATCTGCAGCATTGCTCACCAGTATTAAACTATTCCAGCTGCACTGTGTGGGACCTTTGCAAATTCAAGGGGACTCTGACCTTGCCATATACTGGGGCAGTAGTAAGAGCCCACCCCCTGGAATCTAAAACAGGTGTACAATGAGGTTGCAAATATAAGGAGGAACAGGTGTACGATGAGGGTGCAAACATAATGAGGAACAGGTGTACGATGAGGTTGCCAAGATCTGACTGACCAATTAGCAAAGGAGAATCAAAAGATGATCTGTTTATCCAACTTAGCTGAGGCTTATACTATTATGATGTATCATTGGTGTACTCTAAAATGCTAGAATGATGTACAATGTACCATCACTTTTCAGAACGCAATAAAATTCACACTAGTTAAAAAGGAAAGTTGTATTCACTCGGCATTGTAAAAGATTATCTAAAGCAGTGGAGCTCACCTTGATCTGACATCAAGTTTTAATGCTGTAAATCTTATTGTAAAAACTCATTGTAACATTCTTTATTAATGAAAATGAGATCTTTGTTCTCAAAAAAAAAAAAAAAAAAATGGAACATCACGAGAAAGAACTGTTGACTTGTTTGCTCTCTATATACTTTGTTGTTCATATAGCAACACCACCTCTATGCCTATTTAAGTGTAATAATGGATATCACTTTAGCAATTAATTTCTATTTTCTGGATCTTTTATCTTTGTATTGAACCAAAGAAATACTAACATTTGAAAGAGAATGATAATGCATGTGTGGACAATTTGCCCATAAGTTTTACTCCTTTTTTTGTTTAATTCTTAAATGTTTTTTACAGATGTCCGGGCTCTCTTAGATAGGTTCCATGATCCAAAAATGGCTGAAGATAAGGGTGTGATTGAAGTAGTCAGAATGTTACATCAGGCTTGTAGAGAGACTGGGTTTTTTTATGTGGTATTTTCTAATTCATGTGTCTGACATTTATTTTGGGTACAATTTGCTTTGTTTTGCTGCATTCTTGTCTATCATTTATAGCACCAGTGAGACATGAAACACTTTAAAGAGTTCACGTGAATCATGCTGTTAGTGATGCAATACTTTGGCTTTAATCTGGCAACTAGTCATGAATTTCTATTTGTTTTAGCATATAATTTTATTTTCTGTCTTTGGAGTGTTCGGTGTTTACTTCTCTTTTTTCTTGTAGAGGATGTTTCCTCTATTTCCTATTCTGTTGCTTCCTACAATTTGTCAGAAGTTACAGTAGGTGTGAGGCATATGAGCTAGGATTTGGTTGTTGAGCACCTCTTGTATTACAAGTGAACAGATTGGCTAATTGTTTCTTATTCCTTTTGAGACCCGTATTTTCTTGTCACATTTTACTTTTCTCAAAATATCTTCAGTAAAATATTAAGATAAAATCACTGGATATAAAATCACTGTATTTTTTTGTGTCAGTATTTTAGCATGAGAAAGCAGATTGCGTAGAACTGATTACCAAGGAAATTACCAAAATCAATCTGGATGCGAGCAGCCTAGGCGATGACTATATAAGGCCCTGAGACGAGACTTGTTGGTCTAAAGTCTTGCAAACCTTTGGCTACCTTTTTTTGGGCTCCAGATCAGTTTGAGCTGCTCCTATGCTTTTATGAGGTGAGGCTGATAAAAGAATCATCGATCAACGTATAATATGAAACTAAATGAAATCCCTAGCTGATTTAAAAATTCACCTTTGGAGCCATCAGCACACTGAGGGCTTTGTCCAAAAGGACAGATCTCTTGATTTCATCTGACAAAAAATGACTCTTCAAAAGGCAACTCTGAGACGAAGATATTATTTTCATGGTCAGGAAATAAGCTCAGGTTGCTGGAAATTCCATTCTGAATATAGCAACCATAGTGGTCTTCCAAAGACATTTTCGTGTACTTGGCAACGGGTGAATATGCCATTGCTGCACATGCACGAACAGGTCACAAAGCCAAATTCTTTAAATAAAGTATTCCCAAACTTCTCTGCTGAACCTGCAATGAAAAAGGATATGATTGCACATCTTTTCCACAGAATTACATAAGGCGTGGATTATGATTTGGCCTCTCTTTGTTAATATATCACTAATAATTTGATATCTGCTGCATTCCATAAAAAGTGTTTAACTCTGTTTGGTGCAACAAGCTTCCTTGTTTATCTACAATCTCCATTAGGATAGTTCTAATGAGGGAGGTGCTGGATTAGTGGTCACCCTATTTGGGAAGTCCAAAAGTTAGTAATTCTATTTTATGAAGGTTTTATCCTAGATAGTTTCTGGAACTCTTTTTCCAAAGGTGTATTCTATTTTCTGACATTCGTCTTTGGTTTATCCTGTTGCTTATGACCAGAAGGGCCATAATATTCCAGAATCCCTCATTGATGAAGTTAGATATGTTACACATCAATTTTTTAGTCTTCCATTTGAGGAAAAAATGAAGATCAAGATGTCTGCAGAGACAGGATATAGGTGGGTATCAGGAATTGCTGCAATATAGTACTATCTGAATGGTAAACAGGCTTCAGTTTATATTGTGGCAAATTTTGAGAATTGCTTTATGTCAACTATCAATTGGATGCAGAGGATATCAGCAAATTGGAGAAAATATAACCAACGGGAAACCCGATATGCATGAAGCCGTAGATGTAAGTGATTACTTTGTCCTTCCATGTCTATAAATGTGGTTTATTTAAAAAACGAGAATCCTTTGGAGTCTTTTATGGTGCCAGTGCTACAGAGAAATGGAACCTGGTGCTTATGGAGATTTCGGCCGACCTTTGGAAGGATCAAATATATGGTATACTCTACACACACACACACAACCCCCCATATATAGAGCATCAATTTATTTTGTTTGGAAAAGAAGTACTTAAGCTTTTCTGATGGCTTATTGTTCATTCAACTGGTTCAAATATTCGTTTGCTATCATCTTAGAAGTCTGCATTTTACTAGCATTCTAAAAGAAAAAGGTGCAGTTTATTCCTGAGTTTGAGATTTTGATCCTTGACTGTAGGTTTTAGTTGAAGAATGTATAGGATGTGGTAGGTGCCCATCTCTTTCCTTGCCTAATACCACTGCAAATGATTGACAAAGTTTCAAACAAACTGTCAAGTTGATGCACTCCTTTACCAGAGTTGGTATTAGTAGCTAAGATCATTGATTGAATTAGTTTTTTCAGGGGTTACCTTTTTAGATTTTGCTTTTGAAAAAGAATTTGGTGGAGTGAACTTGGGCATATCTCAGTGGTCACATGTGGGAGTTATTTGTGGGTCTTGGGTTCAAGTTTCCACATGGGTAGGAGGTTATTATAGTTTGCGTTGGGAGTTTGTAAAAGGAGTATTAGAAAAAGTGTCTTCGCCATTTAAAAAAAAAGAAAAAAGAACAAAAAAGGGTTTTCTGGAACTAAAAATAATCTGCAACAAAGCTTTCCGAATGATGAGAATTGCATTAAATGAAGTGGAATGAACAACGAAGAAGTGGGAGCACACCATGATCTTGTCATTGATATGATGCGATCTTCTAGGATGAGATTCCTTGAATGAAATTATGTAATAGTCAGAGATAAATCACCAGATTGACTACAAAACCTGGGAACTTTTCAAAAAAGATCATTACATCAAAAGGAAGGGCTTGAAGTTTCACAAAGAGTCAAACTGCAACGACCCAATGGAGTTGAGTACATGTTAAACACAAAACTTTTTTATTTTTTGGGAAATGACAACTTTTTATTGCTTATGAGTTACACAAATAATAAGAATTACATAGGTTACATTGGTAGAGACTGCCCCATTACAAGATCTGTCTTATACACCCCTTCTTTAGCCAATTGATCACTGAGTGAGTTTGCTGTCCTGGGGATTTTAAACCATACTACATTCCATTGCTGCAAGGTCAGCTGGAGTTCATCGAATATGGGTCTTAGTCTCCAGGGTGGTTTGGAGCCTGCCAGTAGAGCGCAAGCCTCTGCCTCATTAGATGAGCACCTTCCAGCTGGACCCAAATAGAGGATGATGCACTGACCAACACTGCCCCTTATGGTACCCCCTACACCTGCCGGTCCTGGGTTTCCAATTGAGGAGCCATCAAAATTTAGTTTGAGCCATCCCTCAGGTGGTGGTTGCCACTCCTCCATGCTAGGTTGCTTTGTATTACTGAAGTCAATAACATTACCCCAGTGCATACATATGAAAGAGCTGGGAAATGGTGGAAGCTTTTGCGAGCTACTTGCCCATAGTAGGACATTGTGAATAACCTTCTCGATGACTCCCCCCAATGTGTTGCTTTGGTTACAAAATGAGTACAAAACGAGTAGGGGTCCTAACAACAAGAGGTTGAAGGGAGATCCTGTCTCTAGCTAAATTTTTGTTAGGGTTAATATCACGATTCTGATTTGCAACAGCTGGAATTTTGGGAGGTATAAGGTTTAGGAATGAAAAACGGGGAAGAAGAGACAATTAGGGTTTAGAGGAAGAATTAGGGGAGGGAAAGCGGAAATGGTAAGTTCTGTAATACTGGTAAACTGGATCGGGGGATTATTATAATTAACCAAAAGTTACTTGATTGTAATATTTTTCATAACAAGATGGACTTACAAAGAAATCCCAAATATCCCATAACAATGAATAAGTCCCTAATCTGGCTAAATTATCATAAGGCTCAATAGTGGCCTATAATCATAAATCCTAATATATTTTTACCATTCCACCCCTCTTGAAATGAACCTTGTTCCCAAGGTTCACAAAATAAAAATCATTGTCCAAGCGATTATCCACAACACACCAATTATCGGATGACAAGTTGACATCATGGATAGGTAGATCAGATGGAGGCAAAGCCAAAGCCGAAGTAAACACAACCCTACAACATGTGATAGAAACAGAATGGGAGCTGGCAGCAATGAAAAATAGGTGTTTGCTAAACTGCCAAAGAAGTGATGGGTCGGCTCAAACCAACACAACGATTGACTTTAGGAGTTGCCTGGAGGAGCGCTGGTGGAGGCTGATTTGGTAAAAGTGATGGATTCTGACAATGGAGGTGTCTCTGCTAAGGGTACAGGATCCAACTATGATGGCTCTGATAACGGTGTGACTACTAGTGGTGCCAATCCAATTGGAGCCTGAAAGCCTGGATGGTGGGTCTTAAAGAACCGTCAGAAGAGTAATGTTGCCTGGGCTGAGTTTGAGGAATGGAGACCATGCCTATCAGAAAAAAAACGCTATAACAACAGGGACGCTTAGAACCGCAGGTGCGATGTGAACCAACAAATACTGATTGTGGGGAATGTGGACAATGGAATACATGGTGATGAGAATGGTAGAGGTGGAGAGTCCTCAACCAAAACAAGAGGCAGCTCAATCGACAGAGAAGCAAGAGTAAAAATGTGGACCAAGGGGTCAATCGGCTGCATTGGTGAGGCACTCTCAGAGGTACTAACATTTTTTATTGGCAAGGACTGCTAAGACTCCACTGGTTCATCCATGGATTGAGTCATAGTTTTGAGCAACTGCTCTAACGGCTGAACCATTGGTGGAGAATTGAGGACCTTCAATGCTTCTTTAGCATGAGTGGCCCAACGAAAGCATCCCCAAGCACGAAAGGAATAGACTTTGTTTAAGGCAGCTATTGAGGCTTTGATAGCTGCCACAATAGCCTCCAATTGATCCAAACGCCTTGAGACATTGAGCATATTGTGCTGTAAAAAAGTGTACACAAAAAGCCTAATTTTCTTCCTGTCTACCGTCCTTTTTTTTTTTTTTTTTTTTTTTTTTTTTTTTTGTACAAAGGCAATATAGTACTTTTGTGTAATTTTCTCATGTGTTAATAAATCATGTATGGGATCGACTTCTTCCATAACCAATCAGCTGTGTGCTTTCGCTCTTAAAGTAGTAGGCTTTTCTTTCTGTTTTCTTTAGGTTTTAATCTTTCCATCTTGCTTTCAATTGGAGACTAGTCCCACATAAATTGTGAGTAGAGAGTCTTAGGTTTCTTACTCCGGTAAGATGCTTCATAACTAGGCTAATCATTCAAATGCACGCAGCATTGATGGTAAGAATTGCACTATTGGTGGAATGATCAAAAAGACAATTCACAGCATTTTGGAATGAGCAACAAGTAGTGCAAGGATGCCATCCTCATCAGAAAATATTGGAAGAAGCTTATAGTCTTCAAGGCGAGAAAGCAGCATTGAATGCAAGAATGGGAATTACCACCATAGGGTTGGATTAAATTAAATTTTGACGATTCACCTTTTGGAAATCCTGGCCCATGGGGTATTGGAGGAGTAATAAGGGATCATGCTGGCTATTGCTTGCTCAAATTTTTTGGACCAATAGGAAACAAAACTTCTTATGAGACTGAAGCTTTTATACTTACCGGAGTGAGATTATGCTTTTAAAACTTCAGCAGCTCCACTCAAGTGGAGAGGGGCTCCTCACTTGTAATATGTTGTGCCAAGAAAATATCTGCACCACCATGGAAACTGCTACCTGTCTTTGATCAATTGTTTGATCTTGTTTGTAATGCTGAAATTGTATGGCAAAAAGTGCCTAGAACAGCCAACTCTTTGGCTGATACCTGGGCAAAGGAGTGCAGAGAAAGAGCCTGGTGTCTGGAACATCTCTGGACTCGCTTTAAACTTTGTACTCTGCTATTTTTTATATATTAATGAAAATAAAACATCGCTATTTCAAAAAAATAAAATTGGATTAGGTCTTGGACCCAGCTTGACATGTTATCAAAGCAAGAGGTTGGGCATGGTCCTCAACTAATGCTAGCTGTGTGTAGGAGACTAAACAGGCCACCCATGTGAGAGCATTAGTGATTAGTCCCAATTTGATTTGCGAGTTGATAAGTCTAGGGTTTATTAATTGAAAAGATGCTTCCTAAATTGGCTAGTCATTTTAGGTTTGGCATTGGATACTTTTCTAATTTCACAATTTTGAACATGTTATTTCTATTGCAGATGAAGTATGAAAAATTGCTATTTATATTGCTGTAGGTAGTCTTATCAACTTAACTTTGCAGGCCTACGCACCCTCCAAACTTCAAGCAATTGATGGAAGAGTATATTGGGCTTCTTATAGGCATGTTTATCCTCTTTCCTTTTCTTAGTGTACTTCTGTATTTTGTAATTGAATATGTATTTGATACATGTTTGTGGGTTGGTTTCTTCACATCCTTTTCCTTAGAAGCTTTATTTCCGATAACACAAAACTGTGCAAAAGTGTCTATTTGGAGGTGCTTATTGAGATAGACTGCAGATCTTTCTAGGGCTATCATGAGGGGAATGGCTTTAGCATTGGGTGGTCCAGCAGATGCATTTGAAGGCAAAAAGGCTGGGGATACCTTTTGGGTTCTTCGTTTGATCGGTTATCCTGGCTGTACTCATCATAAGAGCATGGAAATGCAAGACAGTGACATTGGATGGTATGTGACAGTAAGCTCATTTTTGCGAGGCTTGGAGAGTGGCTGAATTTATGGTGTTGTTACTTAATTACTCTTTATTTTATTATTTATTTATTTATTATTTCTATCTTCTATGAAATGGGGCTAAACAAATCCAGTGGGGCTCACACAGACTATGGTAAGTCACTTACCTTTTTATTTTTTTTAATGTTTTTTATAGGAAGAAGTTGCTTAACTTTTTAGTGTGATGCCTGTAAATTGAATATATGATGTCAAGCAATGGAGCTAGCATTTATGGTATCAGAACATTATAGGAGTCGCGTAGCTGACTCCAGCATAGTTGAGCTTGTAGCTGACTCGTGCAGCTCACTCCAGGATAGTTGCTAATTCCTCTTGATGACTTCACTCCACAAATGTGAGGTGTCTCCTACCTTGTTTCACTCAATTCAATGATTCCCGGTGATTGATACAATTTTTAACCCCAAAGATTTCTCCATAAGGTTCCCCAGAGGATCACCTGGGACATTAGGGACAGGAGGGATGTGGGAAAGTAGGTCTGTATGCTAAAATTGCTTAGTTGATGAGACCATACCTGATGAGGGATAGGGCCGTGCAAGCGATGATGATCAGGGCTCTCCAAATGGTTCCCACAAAGTTTACAGGTAACATTTTCAAAGACCTGGCTTCTTCGAGTGAGTTGGCCGATTGTGAGAATCTCACCATTAGGAAGCACAAGATATGTGGGTTGAATTATGATTACATAGATGGGAATACTGTGAGGTTATTTAAAAGTTTCCTGAAGCTGAAGAGATCTCCTTTCTAGGCAATGAAGTCGGTTCCTCATCCTTTCATATATTTGGTGTTTGGGAGAGAGATGAGCCTTGAGGCTTCTAGGAATTCTTCCTCCAATAGCCATGTCTTAAGTATAGGTCCCATGTTTTGTGTGGTGGTTCCCCTCTTCAATCTTTCCTCATTGTGATGGATGGTTTGTGGCCGCTATGTCGTGGGTGTATAAAGTGTTGTTTATATTAGGTTGCCTCTTCTGACATGTATATTGAGACCTGGTTCAACGAATGCCAGAGTTGACAGATGGTTTTGCAAAAGGCTGGATGCCAAGGCCAAGAGACACTTTGGTTGCCCCTTCTCTCTAGTTGCATGTAGAAAGGGGAGATTTCAAGATACAAAGGCCAATATCTTTACCAAAGCTTTGATGGGCTTCTTTCGACTGTCGACGGCAAGTTAGGTCTGTTCAACTTATACAGCACAACTAAGGGAGAGTATAGGAGAATCTGTTACAACGGTTGTTGCTACAGATCTTGACAAAAGTTGTAATAGGTTGTATAGTGGCATAGGGTTGTAAATTCATAACCTAGATACAGTTGGCACACCCCTATGAGGGTATACTTGTAGTTTATGCAATTTGTTTTCTCTGTAATACAATTAGAGTTTGGTGAACATCTCCACTCACAACTACGTTTTGTCTTTTGTCCTGAGTGTGTGAGACTCTTGAGATAGTGTGTGCAACTAATACGAAAAGTAACTTTATTTTCTCACTTCTTTTCTATTCTCTTTGTTTAGAGCTGGAAATTTTTTACCTTGACTTAGTTTGCACCGGAATGGCTTTACCAGACCAGAGGCATTATTGGTTAGTTGCCAAACTGCTCCCATGGCTTGATCTACCCTTCAACCCTACTTCACCTTCTTCTCTTTCTTCTGTTCTTTTTTTTTTTTTTTTTTTTTGTTTATGCAGTCATTTTGGGTTCTTGTAGGTTGATATTTGTAATTGGGCTCACTAAATTCATCTTTCTCTTTTTCTGTTGTTTCTGCAGTCACTTGGGGTTCAGGTTGGTTGGTATAAATTAATTGGATTCACGTAGGGTGGGTTGATATTTGCAATTGGGCTCATTAAAGTCATTTTTCTTTTTTTTTCTGTTATTTCTGCCGTCACTTAGGGTTCATGTAGGTAGGTATATTATTGTATATGGCTCGCATCAAACTGACTTGGATTTTCGTGGCCTCAGTTGGGTCTCGTATCCAAGTTCACAATCCTGGTAGGTAGAGTGAGCTTCTCCTTCTTGACAAGGATTATAGAGAGAACTTCTCTTGACAAGAAGTGTTTCTCTTGTCTCTATGTATTATCCGTCTCTCTATCATGCTGCCCTGGTTTTCAAAGTAAAAGGTAACTTCCATCAACGGGAGCAACATCACATCGCTTGTTGTCCTCGTATTTATCTCCAATGCCACAAGTAGAAAAGCATCTTTCTGTGATTGATACCTGCAAGTTATAAGGTTGATGATGTTTTAAATTTAGCTTGCTAACCTTGAGTGAATGATCAGTTTGGTAGTGTAACCTGCAAGAGAACAAGTGGTGGCAAAAATGCTGAAAGGTGAGCTATAAATTGGGCCAAACTTGAGAATGCAATCAGTGTTTCATGAAAAAAATATTTAACCATTCAAGGAAGGGAATAAAATGCTTTGGAAGATCAATAACTTCCGCTCGATTCTGAGAAAGAATGGAGGGAAAAAGAGGGAGAAGAAAAGGAAGAGAAGGGAAGAAGGGAAAAGAGAGTGAGAAAACGTAAAGTGAAAGATTTTAACTGTAATTTTGATGTACCATGGAATATGGCATCTAGCAGCTTTTGTTGAAATAACTTGAGTTTAAACTGCATGTATACCCTTTACATCAAATGGAAGTTAAAGCAACTGAAAATAGCTGAAACATGTTACCTGCCATTCTCTGGAACCGGCAATCAATTATGGAATAGATTGTGAGACCCAATAGATTGTGGGGCTCAATAGATTGTTGGGCTCAATAGATTGTGGTTCAATTGCCAGGCACAATGGATTGTGGATTGATTGCCGGGCTCCATCAATTGTGGATTGATTGCTGGGCTCCATCAATTGTGGATTGATTGCCGGCCTCCATTAATTGTGGATTGATTGCCGGGCTCGATCAATTGTGGATTGATTGCCGGGCTCGATCAATTGTGGATTGATTGCCAGCCTCAATTGATTATTGGCAATTCACTGCTTTTGTTTAAATCAATTCCCCACCTCTCTTTGGCAATCGATTGCTTCTGGGCGCATCGCATGTAACCCTGCCTCTGAAGAACCTCATCCTCAAGGTTTGACAAATTCTGGATAAATTGCCTGAATGTCGACCTAAGACTTCCACATTGCTTCAGATTCTGGTAGTCCTGCTGCAGGCTAACACCTTTGTGTGTAATCTCCTCATGGGGTGTCCATAATGGCAAAGTAGTAGACAAAGTCCTAGGGCCCAAGTCTTTGTTGGGTTCAATACCTGTTGTCCGATTCCCCTTTCCTCACATTTCTTCAAATTTTACAATCTCGTTAACACTGCATAGTTAATGGTCATTATTATTCTTTTAATTGCTGCAAACTTTTATAGTTTTAGAAAGTCAATTCTAATTTTGTTGCTTATTGTTTACACACACCAAGTTTTGTATCTTCTTATATATTTTTATTTTCATTACTGTCTTGTTTGACAGGTCTCCTGACACTGGTTAACCAGGATCCTGATATTTCTGCACTCCAGGTGCCATTTCTCTTTTGTTTACTTCCTTAAATATTTGCTTAGGCAAATGTAGATTGTTTATGGTAGTATTTGCTTAGGAAAATGTAGAATGTTTATGGTAGAATTGGCCTAGTGAGAAAGTCATGTATTAGTACTGAGTTTGCTGCTTGTTTTCTCTAAGCATTGAGCAACACTATCATTTTGGTGATGGCATGTGGCCTTATACTAATATCTGTGAATGCTGTTCTTTTGTATTTTTTCTGACGACTCTTTATGGCTGAGACAAAATCATTATTCGTGCATTAGGTCTATGATCATTGTTATAAGAAACTGGCTCTTAGTTGATTTGATCCTTGATTAGTTTCATTGTCCATTTAATATCTCTAACTGGCATGACTCAACAGTAAAGGAACGCTGGACTCAAAAGGTATGAAAGAACTAGAAATCAAAGAAAATGTCATGGAAGTTCTGTTAAATTCGTTTGCCAGCGAGTATATTGTGTTGAGTTGGTGTTGGCATAGCTTTCATTTCTTTTACAGAAGAGCTTGCTTTTCACATTTTTGTAGGGTCTTCGAGGAGCAAATATACACCAATAGATAGACTAGCCAATCCACTTTAGCCTGGTAAAAAAGAATTAGTGACTGTGACAGACATTCTGCCTTTCAAGCTTTAAGTTTATCAAATTTGGTAAGAGGTAGGCAACTGCACAGAGAAAAGAAATGTGCTACATATATCCATCAGAAAGGAAGAAATAGACTAGATAGATCTAAAGAAAAGGATACTTTGATACAATGCCAAAGTAGTTGAAGAAGAATAAAGGTAGGTAAGCATAGAAGAAAAGGAGTTTGAGAGGTAAAACTTGATAGGTCCAACGTAGCAATTTTAGATTTTTCACATGTATGCGAAGATGTGAGGTCCCTAAGTTATAATCTTGGTGGGAAGGCAGGGACACAATAGATACACTGATATATAGTGGGTTGTTAGGCCTCTGCTGTGCTGTATTTAGGATTTATTTGGATTTAAGTAGTTTTTGGAGTCATTGGATATTAGGGATGTTTCTGTTTATTATGTAAAACCTCTTGAAGGAATTATAACTATTGTAGACTTTCTATTTTATGAATGAAGGGCCTACCCTGTATAGCAATTGAAGATTGAAGCTTCAAGGCTTCAACTTCCTTAGGATTGCTCCTTATATTTAGATTCCAAGATTTTTCATGTGAGCCCTTTGAGGCCGAGACCATGATGTGCTTGTCTCTTGCCAAACACAGGTCCCACCCAACAGTCAATTTATAACATGCACTCACATGTGTGGCTCCATGTCCATATGGCAGTGTTGTATGTAATATCGCTGGGCAGCCAATCATTATCACTTTTTCCATACTTGGCATTTATCATTCTCCTCTACAATGCTTCTATTTTATTAGCATATCTCCAAATCTATTTCCCAAGAAGAGCAGCAACTACATGTTTTTTTTTTTTTTTTTTTTTTTTTTCCGATTCCCTATCCCCCTTCTTCCTTGGATTTACAAACTTGACTCCATTTTACAATTGGGTATCTTGAAATGATCTTTTAAGCCACACCGTAGGAATTTCCTCTAAATGGCTTCAACTTTATTTGCTTTATTTTCCAGCCAATGTAGCTTCGATGAGGGTAGCCGCCCTGCTTGTTTAGGGAGATAAAAGTAGCCCCATGTATGTAGTGGGCATAGAAAATGGTGCTCCTCCAAAAATTTTCACCTTGTAATTTTGCAATAGGTAGAGACATATAGGCTCAGAACTCCTATTTTACTCTAATTTATCCTCTGCCTCAGGAGATACTCAAATAAGTTCCACATGGCTTTTGTGTAGAAGTTTTTCATCCAATACCTGACATAAAATAAGCGCATCATCTGTAAACTGTATCATAGTAATATGAGTTTGGCTACTCACCTTAAATCCTGCCTTCAAACCCTCTTCTTGCTCTCAATGCTTCACTTAAAATGATAATGAATACTAAAGGATGGAAATTTTAAGTAAATAACCAAGGACTTCAAGCGTAGTTTGCACTTTGTTCCATCTTCTTTAAAATTCTTGCTCTCTTGCTCTTAGACAGTAGTTAAATTTTCATCTAAGGCCATTTCAAAAAAAAAAAAAAAAAGTCATCTAAGGGATGAGAGGTTAATTACAAGCCTTTTGAGTTCATTGTAATAATGTTTCTAACAAGATTCCTTGTCTCCTAGATTATTGGAAATGGTTTAAATGAAACTTCATGTGCTTGGACTTAAGGGTGGAATCAAGCCGAACCGAACCTGAACTTGCAAAGGTTTGAGCTCGGTTCCATATGAAAGTTCTCAGCTCCAGCTTGGGATATCCCTAACTCTGAGCAAAGATCGAGCTCGGACTTGGATCAATTTTTCATGTTCGAGCTCGAGCTCGGACTTGGATCATTTTTCAAGCTCGAGCTCGAGCTCGAATCATTTTTTCAAGCTCGAGCTCGAGCTCGGATCATTTTTTCAAGCTTGAGCTCGAGCTCGGATCATTTTTTCAAGCTCGAGCTTGAGCTTGGATAATTTTTTCAAGCTCGAGCTCGAGCTCAAGCCAGCTTGTTAGGGAGAAAAAATGCATACATATATAAGGGAGGCAGAGATGAGGCACGGGGCTGCCTAGAGGAGGCAGGGGCGGAAGCTTGTGGCTGCTGGGAGGAGGCAAAGGCGGAAGCTTGGGGCTGTCGGGAGGAGAAGGTGAGGGCAGAAGGTTGGGGCTGTCGAGAGGAGCAAGGGCAGCAGCTGGGCTGCTGGGAGGAGGAGGAGGCGGAGGTGGAAGCCTGGGGCGGCTGCGAGGAGTTGGGGGCGGGGGATGCGGTTACCGGGAGGAAGAAACAAATAAGAGAGATGGGAGAGAAGAGGGAGGGAAAAGAGGGAGAGGGAGAAAAATGGAAGAGAGAGAAAAACGAGGGAGAGGGGAGAGAAAGAGGGAGAAAAGCGAGGGAAAGAATAGTGAGATACGACTGTATTTCAAGTCTCAGTTTAGTAATTATATATTTAACGAGCCAGCTTGACGAGCTTGCGAGCCGAACCCTAAAAATCTTGGGTTTGGCTCGTTTAAATGACCGAGTCTTAAGAAGAGCTCAGGTTTGGCTCGACTTCGTCATTTGAGCCGAGCCGAGCTTTACCCATGTATAGCCCAAACCGTTCGAGCTCGCCCCCTTCTTAGAGTTCAATGTCTACATACAACATGAGAGTTCCGTATGTTATCCACAAATCCCCTGTCCAGGCACCCTGAATATGTAGATTGTGCATTACCCTACCTATGGTTTAACAATATATGGAGTCTTGAAGGGTTTTGTCATCAATTTAACTATTGACCAGACAAGTTTTTTTTTTTTACAAAAATTGCATCAAGGATAAATAAACAAGTATTTAATGGAACATAATACAAGAGATTTTACTAAATGTCTCATAATTTTCTCCATTCCAATTGTCGAAAGTGAAATTTGCCTCTCGTGCAAATTAAACCACTATAGAACTTATGATTCAACATCCAAATAAACTCAAGAATACAAAAAAAGAAGGGAATGATTGAATTGAATAATTTGTCATCCTATTGGTCAACAAATCTTAGAAATATCCCAACTTTCCGCTTTCCATTTGGAGCCTTTAGATGTGTCTCAAACTCTAGAATGAATTTCGTTTTATAGCTGAGCTGAAATAGATCTCAAATAGGAAAGGATTCTTGTGTTTATTTTGATGGTTTGGCATTGACACCATTGGCATCAACATGGCGCTATTGGCACAAGTAGCAATGTCCTGGTGCTAAAGGTGTCCAAACACTTTTCCATATAATCTTGCGTCCAACTAAACTCAAGAATACAAAAGAAGAAAGAAATGAAAGGAAGAGAATAGCCAGTCTTTTGCTCACGGCATCAAAATTCTCAACTTTTGCCTTTGAAGCTTTAGTTTCATCTTCAATTCTAAACCATGACCTAGTGGCATCCTCTTTTCTTTCTTGCAGTCTTCAGCCTTTCTATCATGTTAGACTTACTCGGGTTTTTATACCCAAGCTCGAATAGATCCCAAATCGGAAAGGATTAAGTGTTATTTTTATGCTTTCACATCGTCGTTTGTTGCCTTTGGTGTGGGCTTGGCGTTGTTTCATGAGGAGGTCATGGTGCAAGTATAGATCTATTGGCACTAGTGATGCCCTAACACTTTTCCTTGTATTCATGGTTATGAGACTCCCTCTCAGAAAACTATCCATTTTACTGGCTCTAGTAGTGCCCCTTTCCATTGCTCAATAATGGGGACACTTACTGCCGCTAGCACCAAATTACTTTGTGTTCGGCGCAAGTGACAACTCTGTCATCAATTTCTTCTTTTATGGTATTTTGCTCAGTGCCACAACAACTAATGTGTGAATGGAGTATCATTCCCACAAAGACCTGAATACTAAAATTGTGTCCTTACTACTATATCTAACCACTGAAATTGTAGTATAACTCGCTTCAAGAAAAACTGACTCTAATCTAGCATTCCACTGAATAAGGAATTTTGGAGAGATACGATTTATAGAGAACTAGGGGTGAATGTTACATCATCATGCGTATTAGCCTTAATTTTAGTGAATGAGTACTTAGATGAACATGTAGAGGACCCAGGAAATTAGTACATAGAGCCATCTGAAATGCACCGTAACTGTGTTTCTCTGTTGGATTCCCTAATCTCTGACTAGAAGTCCCAAAAGATTAAACCCAATGAGTCTAGCGCGGTCACGTGTGGCGGTGAATTACTGCTAATCTCACCCACAAATCTCTTGTATAGACCTCTACACTTGAGGCACAGCCTATCACATAATCAACTTGTAATTTCCCTCTTATAGTCATTACAAGTTCCTAGATTTCAATTGAAGGTTGATCAGACATCTACCTATAGATTCAAAACATAATACACACTCTACTTATGGAAATGATGCTCAATGACCCAGTGGTGATTAATTACATCCTCAAATTGGAGCGTAGCCACTCATAATTGTAACTCAGTGCACTGCAACTCAAAATTTCAGTAAAAAACATCAAATTCGGTGTCAAAATAAAAGAAATGTAAAATATCAATGCAAACTCTCAGTGATTTCTCCTCCTCTCGAATTAGATTGTCGTCCTGGATCAAAATCCCTTCCAAGAATGCTCCAAAATCTCCTTTATTGGCTTTGGCATATACTGTCAATTCGCTTCTTCGAATCCATAAGTGTCTCTTCCTGAAATGTCACGTAAATCAACATTAAATAGGATACAGGTCGCAACTGGGTGGCAAAGGTGCCTAACCATTTGCAAGGCCTTAGGCCACTTAAATAATGCAAAACGCAGAAAGAAAACCCGATGCCATGATGCCCAGTACTTGCTAAGGCATCTAGTACTTGCCAGGTCGTTGAGACAAAATAAGCTCTAACAGTGTTGCAATCCAACCAAGTGACTAATATGCTTCAACTTTTGCAAAATAATGTTGTGGTGAGGTTGTAACTAGCTTTGGGGGTGTCACAACGTCATTTGGTGTTGTAGATGCTTCATTTTCACATTTTTGCTTTGTTGCGTCAGGTTGATATAGTGGCGTCAGCTCCTTAAACTTTAATTTTCAAACTGAGATCTGCAGCACCTAAGGTGCCTAGTGCTGGCTACAGTGCCCAATCCTCTGGCACCAAGGTGCCCAATTCTCATGCAGTTATGCTCGACTAGCGCGCAAGGCTCTAGGATCCACTAAATTTTGGCCTAACTCTAGTCCAACTTATGTTAGTTAGCCTCCAAACGCATGGCACTCACTGTATGAAGTGCTCCCAGGACATGAGAATCCCTAGAACACGAGGGGAGGAGGGAAGAGAGTTAGGATACACTCACTGTAGAGTTAAGGAGGAATTTCTGAGGGAAGAGAGTTAGGATACACACTGTAGAGTTAAGGACGAATTTCTTCTATTCCATTCATAAGCTAGGGCACACATGTTTAGCAACCCTGTTTATAAGCAAAGGATATAAAAACCTTCTACGATTAGGATTCCTATCTCCCTTAGGAGTCCTAAGCACCCACCAACCAAGAGTCCCAATTAGGTGAATGAATCTTCTAGGTGTTGCTCTCCATTTTCGTTAGTTCTCCATCCAGATTGGGAGACTTCCATGTGTGGCTCCATTTCTCCTACTCCAACCATGAGTCTCCAGCCTTTCCATGTGCGCCAAGTCTTCTCCTAGACTGCTACTTCATCCGCTGGCTTCCACACATCAAGTAAGATGGCAAGCAAGCAATGGGCCAAGTTGCACTGGGTGCTGCAATGCAGAGTGTGCACTGGTGTTCCATGTGCTGTGCCCTTGGATGCCTATGCGTTGTGTGGGGCCGCATCTGCAACACCGCATGGCAAGAGCCTTGGGGAGCGCTGGTCACAATCCCGCGTTGCCCAGGTTACGTGGTACGTGCTATGCACTGCACTGTGCAATGCCCCCGCCCTCTGCATTCGTTGTTGTGCACTGCCATGCACCATGCATGCCTCCGCTGCATGTGGGGCACATGCGCCTCTGTTGCAAGTGCCACACACAGCTTTGCAGCAAGTGCTGCACGCGTGCTTCAGCTGCAAGTGCCACAAGCGTGACTCTATTTCAAGTGCCGCACACGCATAGCCTTGTGCTACACCTCTGAGCACACTTGCCCATGTACCCTCCGCACTGCCATCCGAGTGCGTGCTGCGAGCATCCACTGGCTCTGCTTGGCTACTGCAGTGTATCATAAGTGTTCCCTATGACACCTATTCCAGTATTTGGTTAATTTTGCTATTTTTTCTCCGATAAAGTGCATGGTTTTAAGTTCGGTGGTCATCTGCAAATCTGAGTTGCTGTTTCTGAATTATTTCTAATTATTTCCTCATCCGATCTCTCCTATTCTCTGCTTTTGAAATTCTTGGCTGTGAAGTCATATGTTTATTGCTTGCTGGTAACTGTTTGCAGCACACCAGCAGCTATTGCGAAACATCATTGATGCAATGAAACAAAACAGCTATTTTTGCCTAAAGGGTGAATTTCACATCGTTTTAGTGAACGATCATCTTCATATGTTGTATTAGTGACACAAATCTTCATGCTCTCTCTTCTTCTAATCTAATCTTCTTTTCTACTCAAATTTTGGTGGCATATCATTGTCATGGCCCTCACTTTTTGGATGACATCATAGGTTGCAAGACAATGATAGCATTAGCTCAGTGGTCCCATGGGAGTTATTGCTGCGGGAGGTCTTGGGTTTGGGTCTCCACAGTAGCATTGGGAGTAAAACTTGTAATTGGGAGTAAAATGTATTCACCTTCCTCAAAAAAAAAAAAAAACATAATTATAGGTTTTGGTCGAGAATTGAATTTGGGAGATGTGGATAAGTCTTACTGCCATTTTCGCCAGGCTATTCAAGGGGCAAATTTGACCTAGAACATAGCCACCTTAACAGTAAATATTCAAAACTTTAATTTGTGAGGTATGACAGCTTCAACAACTATTGCTTCATTACCTTCACCTTGTGTTTAGTGTTGAAAAATATTGTTGCAATGCTTTTGTGGCACGTGCTTGTTGATTTCCTTGTTTTCTCTTACATTTGAGAGTCAATTTTACAAATTCATGTTTTTATTATATTATTTATTTACATTATGCAAGAAACTTGTGTACTTATATTTATTGTGGCAGGTGAGAAATAGATCTGGCGAGTGGATATCTGCAATGCCTATACCTGGAACTTTTGTCTGCAACATCGGTGACATGCTTAAGGTCTTCCATTTGTGCTCAACTTTTAATTCTAACATGTAATAGCGCACTCAAATTCTATTGAAAATTGCAGATATGGACAAATGGTCTATACGAGCCAACGCTGCATCGTGTTATCAATAACTCTTCCAAGTATAGGGTCTCGATACCTTTCTTCTATGAGGTATATCTTCAACTTGGAATCTATATTTGCACTAGCTGGGTGTTCTATGTTCATTTGTTTTATACTTGCAGCCAAATTTTGATACCGTCGTAGAGCCATTCGATTTTTGCAAGCAAAAGACAGGCAAAATTGCCAAGTTTGAAAGAGTTGTTTATGGTGATCATCTTGTGCGCAAAGTAACAACAAACTTCGTTATGTAGGTGACATTTGTATTTGTACGCTTTCGGTACCTTGTACTGCTCTATGTTCAACTCTGATGAAGACCCTATAGCTTTTACCTTTTCATCTGTGTCCACACCCATTTGTCACTAAAGTGAGAAAAGAATTTGTTGCAAATACTAATTTGTTGTTATGTGAAATATGAAGTTGTCTTTTGTAACATTTTATTGTAAATAGTATGTAATATCTAAAGTTTAGTGAAATAATTAGTCTGATGTTAAAAAAATTGTTATGATTATCAGCACTTTAAGTCCCCTGCCCTGCCCTTGCCGGCCTCCCCCCCCCTTCCCCTTTCCTTGGGGCCATCCTTGCACTCGGCGTGGCTGTGCCCCTTCCCTCCTTCCCTGCTTTGCCTTGACATCCCTCCTCCTGCCCATTAAGTTTGAGTTAGGTTAGGTGAGGTTTTTATTTGAAGTGCATTTGGTTTAAACTGGTTGAAGGTGTATATAGGGTAAATTTTGTCACATTATCCATGATTCAATATTTCAATAACATGTATACATGTGTATGCACCAAAATGTGCACGGCCCAAATTCGATGAGTCCATCAACCCATCGATCCATCAAAGAACGATCGTGGGTAGGCCCTGTCGATCTTCGAAGTTCATCGCTGCAGCCCATCGCGAAGTCCAGTCGTGTCGTCGCGTCATCAGCCACCGGTCGGGCCCTCGTCGCCGCCAGGAAGCAGCGCGATCAGCCTTTAGTCAGCATGCCTCGCCACGCGTTGCTACACAACTCAGCAACCAACGATCATGTGCGGCCATCAGCGATAAAAACCAAGGAAAGAGGAGCACGATCCTCATTTGTGGGATCGAGGAGGAGAAATTCTTCAGTCTTCCTCCCATCTCAAAGGAGGCAGCGTAAAGGGGATCGCGATCCCCTTTCCAAGGATGAAATTACAACAACTTCACAGACGGGCTACAAATAGCCAAAGAATTCTCAATCACGGGGGGGGGGGGAGAAATCAGGTGGAGAAAAAATCAAGTTTGAGAGCATTCTAGTTGAGAAAATACTTCGCGACGAAGTTCTTTCTCTCTCAAAACGGAGGTCCTGAAAATCCCTTCACCGAGAAGAAACTTCGACGCACGTAAGCTCTCTCGAACCATAGAAGTCAAGCAACTTGCGGTTCGTCGCAACTCAACAGTTCAACCGGAGCAGCTCTACACGATCGCCGGCAACGTCACAAGTCGACACACGCTGAGCACAAATACCTCCGTCCAGGCCGACCAAAGCCACACAGGATCGCACACGCGTTCGCAACTTCGAGTCTCGACGACGACTTCGCCCGAAGCTTTAACTTCACCAAAACACACGGAGATCGAATCGAGGAAGCATAGGAGAGTGAACTCGCATTCCTTGATACAAAACACACCCCGTAACACAAATTATTCTAAAGTAATTGAAAACTTCTCTCGGTCGCGCCTCTTCGCGGACCGGTGGATTTTCGGTGAAACAGATTTGGCATACCCGGTGGGACTTTTCCTACCTCTCATCTCCTTCTCCGTCCAACAAAAAATAAAAATCCCCAACCTCAGCCATGGCCAGCAACGCCAACAACGACAACAACAACAACAACAACAACAGGGGTAAGCAAACTGCCTCCTCGAGCTCTGGTCACCCGCTCCCTGCAGCTACCGCAAGCTCAACCGCAGGAGCTCGCGGACCATCTGCCGACCTCTGCGCTCCTACCTCTCCACCACCGGCCATTCGCCCAATTACAAGGGCCTTGGCGGGAGCTTGTCCCTTGGAGATGCTCCTTTAATGCTAGATGTGCGCCGTCCGAGTGCGGTCTACCAATCACAAGGCTACCGCGGCCTCTACCAAAGCGGTCGTCGCGACCGGTCGAGAATGATCCCGGCAGCAAATAGGCCGACCTACCGCCCGTCGACACCACACCACCGGGCGCGACGGTCCGGTGGTCAGTCAACAATCGCCACCATTGCAAAGGAGCTTCGTCGTCTACGCTTTTGGTGCAGCGGTCACGAACAACAGGGGGCACAAACTCCTCCTCCTCGCGGCCAGAATGAATTCGCCATCGGCCTCCTCCCGTCTGAGGGCGACGGCGAAGACAAATCTCCAATCGTGACAATCTCTCACGATCTCTTAGCAGCGCTTACTTCGGCGGCGGGCGCACCACCCATTCGTTAAGCTTGCCGTCGGCCGGACACCGGCGACCTCCCCCGGCTGCGCTATCACCAACTCCGCCTTTGCCGCGATCTCATCGGGGCTGCCTCCGCAAAGCCGGTCGCCCACATCAACTTCTCCACACCGGGAACACCGACGACCGTCTCCCCAACGCGGTCACCGGCAAAATATTCTCCACCTCGACTGCGTTGGGAACAGCTCCGTTGACACCGACCGTCAAAATGGCCGCAATGACGGCGTCGGTCAAAACAATCGAAGAGCAGCTTGCCGAAATGCAAGCTGCATTTAAAGAACGAGCGAACAACTGCGCATCATCAAAGACAGCGCAACTTGCAGCTTCGCGATCTCCAGATCACAAGGATGATGGAGCGGCTCGAAATGGGCGCTGACATGAACAAAGACCGGCGTTTTAAAGAGGTCGACCAAACCGGCGACTACTAGTGGCTCCGCCAAACCATCGCGAGAGGATCCTGCCTCGATGACGAGATGCAGCCCATCATCACCGACGGTCATCCACGAGAGGTCGAACCGAAGCGAGCCGGCTGCCCTCACCTTAGATGCGGTGGACCGAACTCATCAACCGCGGACATGCGAAACTACTCCGGCGAAAAGCAAGTCGGTGGCCTATCGAAAGCCCATTACACGCAGAGAGGATACAAAACATCCCAATGCCATTCGGCTATCATCCCGGTTCCAGCAATTCGATGGCAACGGCCACCCAAAGCAAAGACGCCGCTCATTTCATCGAGACCGCAACAACGCCGCAGACAGACGGCGACACTGTTGGTCAAGCAATTCGGCCGATCCTTGAAAGGCAACGCCTTTGATTGGTATATCGAATTGCCGCAAGAATCAATCGATAGCTGGGAACAATTGGAGCGAGAGTTCCTCGGCCGATTTTACAAAGACTCGACGACCTTGTCACCCCGGGTCGAGATAGCCAATCTAAAGCGTAAGAAGGAAGAGAAGGTCGCCGACTACATCAACCGGTGGAGGAACTTGAGCCTCAACCGCAAAGAGAGCTCGAATCTATCCCTCGGCAGAAATCGAAATGTGCTCTCGAGGGATGCAATGAGAACTCCTACGCTACATACAAAGTCGACGGCCAACAAACTTTCAAGAACTCGCAATGAGGCCCACAACATGGAGAACCTCATGGAGGAGCGAGGGGAGGAAGTTTCATCATCTGCCGCCATGACCGTACTCCACATAACGTGAAGGAGAAAACTAAAGCATCCTTCGCGAATTTAACGCCTCGAACCAATAAAAGTCGGGAGCAAGGTAAAACAAACCGCTCCCTGACCTCCCCTTCGAGCACTTATTGGAAACCGTCATTTGGAGGAGAGGCAAGCAAAGACCTACCCCTTCATCGGCGCCGATGTTCCTCTCATGCTCGGCGGCAGCTGCCGAGAACAACTTGATTAAGTTTTGGGACATCAAAAGACCCGGCGACCTTTGCGAAATCAAAGGACCGAAACTTCGCAAATATCACCGTCGCTTGGTCACTCGACCGAGAGCAATGTTTCTCTTTAAAGGATCGAATCATGAATCTCGCAAAGACAAAGCCGTATTGTGATCGACGGAGCGAAGGAGCGGCGTCGGCAAACATTGTCTCCATTCAAGCCGAGCCTAACGGCGAACTTCGGCCAAACAAACAACAGGTTGCAAGGAAGGAGTACCGTCAAAATCCGGTCCCTCCAACCGACCGCGACAATCCTGGCGACCACCGCTAAGGTCGTACCAAAACCGCACCCGCAAAAGAAGCCGCAGCCGACGCAGAGGGTGGATCCTGGTTACCCGGAGAAAGAAGCTTATTCGAGAAATCGAACCGCACCGGCGAACACGAGAACCAAGGCGAAAGCGGCCAAACAAAAAGCCGCTGGCGCCAAAGAAAACTCCCGGGACCAACGCCCGTGGGGCAAACAAGAAGAAGAGGAGACCCGTCACTTTGGCGGAGTTCTTCCCCAAGGAGTTTTTCGTGCCTCCAGCAATGGTGGCAACCTGCTCGATAGCTCCTCCCGAACCAGCAGCAGCCAAAGACAAAGGCAAACGACCGGTCGTCGAATGCGACGACCTCGAGACGTCATTGAAGCAAATCTCGTCACTCAACGAGATAGAAGATGACCTCGACTTGGCCATTCGGTCAAGACTAACCTTAATTCGAGTCCTCGACAAACTAGAGGAACTCCAAGCCGAAGTCGAGATGTTGCTCATGAGAAAGCATGACTTGCCGAAGGTCGGGTTAACTCCACCCTACCGAAAGGAGGAAGAAGATGCACAATCCTCCCCGCAGCCGGTAAAATCAGAAGAGTCACTCGTCGTCTCCTGCCCACTGCGCGTTGTGTTCCGAGAAAAGGATGCACAACTAGGGGCAAGAAACCATAATCGGCCGTCGTTCGTCTCGAAAGAGGCCCCAGCTACACGCGAGAAAGGCGACTTGGTGCTAGCGATCAGACGACCAATGCTCTTTACGAGCAAAACCGGGGGCAAGGTTGCGCCGAAATCGGAAAGGCCGTACGTAGTGCAGGAAGCCTATACCAATGGCGCGTGCAAGCTCGTAACATCAAACGGCTCGAAGCTGCTGACAACGAATGGTAAATCCCTCAAACGCTTTTATGCATGAGGGGGCAGCAAAAAAAAAAAAAGGAGAAAATAAGAGTCGAATACAAGAAGCCAATGTTTCTCATTACAAAAATGGGAATAATGCGAGCCTTGCAACAAAAAGGGAGAGGCTACAAGTCGAAAAAAAAAAATACAAAAAGAAAACTACATCGGAGCTGGGAGTTCAAGGTCGGCTATCCGTCCCTGCAGTCGAATCACTTCAGCACGAGTCCCAGACAATTCCCTCGTCTCAGCTTCGTCGAGGATGGGTGCAAGCGAACTAAAACCAACTGAGCCTGAAGGGTCGCGGCTTCCCTCAACGTCACCAAGATCCCGACCGTCGTCTCGGAGCTCGACCTCTAGCCCTCCACCCAATTTCGGCCTCTCCAACGACAATGGGGGTTGGTGCAACCCTCCTCAGGAGCACTTCGACTTGGCCGAACCGGCCTTCCTCCAAATAACCCAGTACCGAACCGACGTCGTCCCAGTTTCCTTCAGAAGGGTCCCCTGCTAAAGAAGGGAGGCATCAAATTCACCGTCAACGGACACTCCTCCTTCAACTTGGTTTCATCACCAACGTCGCCAGAGCAGGAGACGTACACGCGGTGTCCATCAAGGGATCTCGCCCTGGCTGGCAACCCATGTCCAAGAACTGAGACAGAACTGGCAGAGCAACTCCTACCTCAACGGCCAGACACTCTCCTCCCAAGTCACCACCAGCGACGGCCGCACCGTCACCAGCTACGACGTCGCCCCTGCAGGGGGGAGCTTCGGCCAGACCTACAAAGGTGGCCAGTTCTAGCCTACTTATCTACCTGATCGTTCCAAATTCGATCCAGACCAGCAGCTGGGACGATGATCGAGCAGCCATGGTTGGATCAAGCTTTGGTTTGTCTCTTGTCCTGTTGCTCTCTGTTTCAGGTTTGGCATTCGCTCGATTACCGTTTAAAAAAAAAAAAAAGGGGAACTGAGCCTGGAAGTGTTTGCCGAGCGATCGGATAGACCGGCTTTCAGGGTAGCTGCCGGTGAATTTCCGGCAGTACTCTGGCTATATCACGGTGAACGAGACCCGGGGCAGGGCACTGTCCTGTTGGTTCTTCAAGGCGACCAAAGAGCCAGAAGGGAAGGCTCTTCTTCTCTGGCTCAATGGAGGACCTGGGTGTTCTTCAGTTGGGTTCGGAGAAGCAGAGGAGCTCAGGCCCTTCTTGACGCAGAAGGGACTGCCTGAACTGCAACGCAACAAGTACGCATGGAAGAAAGCGGCGAATGTCTTGTTCGCGGAAGCCCAAATCGAGGTGGGATTCTCGTACACGAATATCAGCAAGGATCTGAAAGAACTCGGCGGCGACGACGACGAAGATTCGATGATGGGAAGCTTCATCTCCTCCCCTGTTCTCTGTTCCTCTGTTTTTCCCCTCTGGGTTCCAGCCTCGTCAATGGCTGCAACGAGGAACAAGTCTCGGTGACAGTGAAAGGGGTTCCGTCAGTCGCATCGACGGACGAAAACTTCATCTGTGCGATGATGGACTGATGGCCTCTGAACAAGTGCGATTACGGACAACGCCTATGGGGATGGTCTCTGTTCTCAACCTCAACCTCACCAACCCCGTTCTTCCCACGCTCGTTCTACTTCACGACTCGTCGCCAAATCCTCGTCGCCAAATCCTCGTCGCCAGAGAAGATAGCTTCCGCGATGATAAAAAATCATGACTTCCCGCCTTCCGTCCAAGACCAGCAAGATTGAGATTTGGGAACGACCCCGTTGGAGTGCAAGAATTGGAAGATGATGCAGCGGCGGGAGATGCAGTGCCGTATCGTCGCCGCGAGGGAGACACCGCCCTTTATGAAATTGGGGTGATATTCGAGCCCGACACCCTCCGAAACTCCGCGACCAGCCAAACTGTTGGCCGCCATAAAAACAGACGCGACCGAGCCGAGCATATTTCGAAGCTCCGCGACCTGCTGGCCGCAATCAAAATAGGTGCCCGGCGACCGAGCCGAGCACCCTTCAAATCTTCGAGACCAGCCAAATAGCCGGCCGCGATCGAAACAAGTGCCTGGCAACCGGGCCGAGCACAATTCAAAGCTTCGCAACTAGCCACAAAGCCGGCCGCGATCAAAACAAATGCCGGCGACCTAGCTGTGCAAAATTCAAAGTTTCGCGACCAGCAACAAAGTCGGTCGCGATCGAAACAAGTGCCCGGTGACCGAGCCGAGCACAATTCAAAGTTTTGCGACCAGCAACAAAGCCGACCGCGATCGAAACAAGGGCTTGGCGACCAAGCCGAGCACAGTTCAAAATCAGCGCCCAACAACAAAACGGACGCGAAGAAAAAAAAATACAGAGGCACTACCCGACAACCGAAGCCGGGTGTCAGATCAGAACTTCTGGCGTCGGGCGACCGAGCCGGACGCAGCGATAACAAAGAACCAGGCACGCGAACCTCTCAAAAAAAAAAAAAGATGCGACAAAAAGAAACGGCCGTTGAACAAAAAGAAGCAAGCGACAAAAAGGAGCTGCCGCGAAAAGAAAAAAAAATGCAGCGACAAAAAAGAAGAAGTAAAAGAAAAGAAAAGAAGTTGTCGACGACCAAACCGGCCAAGGATCACTCAAAGCCAGCTCAGACCGGGCGCCAAGCAAGTTATGACAACAACACCCGGCGACCAAGCTTGGTGCGCCAAAGACAGAAATTCAGCCTCCCTAAGAATCGAGGCGGATGCGCGACCAAAACAGAGCAATGCACCTGCGGACCAAACCGAATGCAGGGAAAGAAGTTTACAGCGACCGCCGGCATAGCCGGACGCAATAAAAATTCGCGGGTCGGGCGCACCAAGCCAAACGCGATGAAGGAACTATCGATGCAACACCCGGCGATCGATTCGGTGTCAGCACAGAACTCCCCGCGCGACCGGGCGATCGAGCCGGACGCAAAGAAGATCTAAGTCGTATGTAACTCCTCTTCAAAGAAAAAAAAAAGGCGACAAAAAGAAGCCGTCGCCAAAAGAAAAAAGCCGCGACAAAAAAGAAGTCGCCACAAAAAAAAAAAAAAGAGCGACAAAAAGAAGGGTCCAAGAAGAAAAAATAGGAGGTCGGCACATACCACACCGGCACCTCTTGTCGGCCACGACCTCAAAACAACTCGCGACCGGGCGACCAACCCTGGCCTACCGCGACCAAACAACAACTCGCGACTCGGTGTCCTAGCCGAGCACGCTTAGTGTGGATTCAGCCTCTCTAAGCAACCAAGCCGGGCTCAACCGAATCAAAATTTTGGCACCCGGCGATCGAAACAAGTTTTATCTCCGGCTGACCGAGCCGGGCCAAAGCCAAAACGAAAATCAGCACCGGCGACCGAAGTCGGCCAAAGCCAAAACGAAAATCAGCACCCCGGCGACCGAAAGCGAATCGCGACAAGATAAGCACTGGCGACCAAGCCGGATGCGCAACAACAGTGGAAATGCAACACCCCCCAAGAACCCGGCCGGGCACACTCAAAGCAGAATTCAGCACATGGCGATCAAACCAAAAGCGACACAACACTTTTTGTTCTCATTGCCGAGCAAAATCTCGCAGATACACTGGCCGGGCACCATTACTTTGACAAACCGCAGACACTTAGTGTGCAAGAAAGCCGCCTCGAGAGAGGAGGGTAACAGAGAGAAGAACACAAAGAGGATATCAAAAAAAAAAAAAAAAAAAAAAAAAAAAGAGAAAATCGTGGAAAGAGAGAGAAAAAGAGACCGAGGGAGAGGTCGAAAATGAGAGGAGAGAAAAAGAAGAAGAAAGAGGGAAGAAGAGAAGAAGAAAGAAAAGATAGTGGGGTCGACCGGCCGACTCGGAATTCAACCCGAGGTCACGGAGAGAAATTTCTTTACAGCACCTTTGAATTTGGCTCATGGAAAACTTTTGATGTAAGCCGGACCGACAAGGATCGCGAACAGAGAGAAGTTGCGCATAGCCTCGGTCAGAATCGCAGAAGGCCAATTCGCAGCACAGAGGGCAGCACCCGCAGCAATGACTATCTTTCAAACTCGCGCGAAGCCAAACCGCTTAATGAGAGATATCCCAATTTTTGGGAGGATTCAGCCAAGAGGGGTCCCACTACACACACCTTTCAAAATCCTCTTCCGGTGCGTCAATACGGTTCGCGAAGGAAGGAACCGCAACTCACCGATACATCGATCAATTTCAAATTCGCCTCCGGGTCTTATTCAGATTCGAAGTTTTCCCTTTGGTCCCGGCTGACCAACCAAACAAATGCACCTCTCACTAGTGCGACGCGACACAGAGTCGCCGAAAGTGACACCTCTTCCCCGGGCCGCGACGACCAAAGTCGTCGAGACTTGCAAAAGTTCGCCAAAAATCTATCGCTGCCCTTCTCAGGGTTTCAAACAACATTCGGCAACACTCAAAGTAAACCGTAGCCGCCAGCTCAACCCCAATTCGCCCGTTGTTGCTCAAACCCGGGCGACATCTCTCCGGTATCCATCATCTCTCTATAACGCACATACTCCACATGTACGGCAGATGCAAAAAAAAAAAAAAAAAAAGCAAACAAACTCTAAAAAACAAAGAAGAGAAAAAAAAAAAAAAAAAGAATGAAAAAAAATACGCACAAGGTTAATGAAAATATACAAATCCCTAAAAAGCAAGAGGACGAGGAAAAGCATACGCATTACACAAAAGATAAACGATCCTAAAAGAGTAAGAGGATCAACAAAAAAAAAAAAGGTGTGTGGCCGTGTTCATTCATCTTCACATTCGAAACTTGTTCGTTCCTCCCGAACGAACAAGTCTCGGCGGGGCAATCAGTATGCACCAAAATGTGCACGGCCCAAATTCGATGAGTCCATCAACCCATCGATCCATCAAAGAACGATCGTGGGTAGGCCCCGCCGATCGATCGAAGTTCATCGCCGCAGCCCATCCACGAAGTCCGGTCGTGTCGTCGCGTCATCATCGCCACGGTCGGGGCCCTCGTCGCCAGGAAGCCGCCGCGCATCAGCTTTAGTCGGCATGCCTCGCCACGTTGCTACACAACTCAGCAACCAACGATCATGTCTGGCCATCGGCGATAAAAAAACCAAGGAAAGAGGAGCACGATCCTCATTTGTGGGATCGAGGAGGAGAAATTCTTCAGTCTTCCTCCCATCTCAAAGGAGGTAGCAGAAAGGGGATCGCGATCCCCTTTCCAAGGAAGAAATTACAACAACTTCACAGACAAAGGCTACAAATAGCCAAAGAATTCTCAATCACGTGGGGTGGGGGGAGAAATCAGGTGGAGAAAAAATCAAGTTTGAGAGCATTCTAGTTGAGAAAATACTTCACGCACGCGAAGTTCTTTTTCTCTCGAAACGGAGGTCTGAAAATCCCTTCACCGAGAAGAAACTCGACGCACGTAAGCTCTCTCGAACCATAGAAGTCAAGCAACTTGCGTTAAATCGCAACTCAACAGTTCAACCGGAGCAGCTCTACACGATTGTTTAACGTCACAAGTCGACACACGCTGAGCACAAATACCTCCGTCCTAACCGACCAAAGCCACACCGATCGTGCACACTCGTTCTCGCAACTCGAGTCTCGACGACGACTCGCCAGAAGCTTTAACTTCACCAAAAACACACGGAGATCGAATCAGAGGAAGCATAGGAGAGTGAACTCGCATTCCTTGATACAAAACACACCCTGTAACACAAATTATTCTAAAGTAATTGAAAACTTCTCTCGGTCGCGCCTCTTCGCGGACCGGTGGATTTTCGGTGAAACAACATGACTCGATATTTTTATATTAATCGATGACATGCATTAAATGTGATTTTCCAATGTTACTCTCTTCATACCACTCCCCTCCCTCGCCTTCCCTTCTGCTTCTCCTTCCTTCCCCGCTAGGGGTGGCAGTTTTACCCGCTTACCCGATTACCCGCTTACCCGAAAGGTAATTGGATGGATAAGGTATAAACTTATTGTATTTCGATTACCCGATTACCCGATTAAAAATTACCCGACACCGACTCTTAAATGAAACGGATATGGATAATGGGTATTTCTTACCCGGTTACCCGATTACCCGGATGGTAATTTGGTAATTATTTAAAACTTTATGCCCTTCTTTATTTGATACATTAACTAAGTTATTTTTCCTTGGTAATTTGGTAAATATTTAAAACTTTATGCCCTTATTGGTTTACTTACACTTGGTAATTTGGTAAATAGTTTAAACTTTATGCCCTTATTTGTTTGAAACATTAACCGAAGTTATTTTCTTTGGTAATTTGGTAAATATATAAAACTTTATGCCCTTATTTGTTTGATACATTAACCAAGTAACTTTTTCTTTGGTAAATATTTAAAACCTTATACCTTAATACATTAACTTTATATCTTTATCCTTTTATTTACCCGATTACCCGGTTACCCGCGGGTAATCGGGTAAAAGACTCGGGTGACGGAATAGCTAATTGTTATTCGGGCGAAATGGGTAACGGAATACCGGGTATGGTAAGCGAAACGGGTAACGGAATACCCCTTACCCGTTTCGTTTATTACCCGTTTACACCCCTATTCCCCGCCTTATACCTCCCAACATCTCTTCATACTCATCTCAACACCTCTTCGCTCTTGCCTTACAACTTGTGGTACCAAACCCAAACCCTCCCTATACCCACTCCTCCTTGTACCCCTCCCCATACCCTGATTGACACCATGCTTGGACCTGCAGCAAACTATGGGTAGCAAAAGTTGAGGGAGCACTGATCCGTGGGTGCAGTGGTTGATCTCTCTATGGCTCATAGGAAAAGTGAAATCTTCATTGTTTTGGGCATTTGAATAATTTAGAAAAAATAGTGAAACCGGATTGACCAGCTAGTTGAATCGTTATTGACATCATCAAATCATCACATTTTAACAGAATTTAGAGAAATTTTTTTAAAAGTTCTGCATGGCGGAGGGGAGGGATGACATCCATCCCTCCCGTCCACCAACTTGAGGGGTGGGGATATTGTTGTTTTACCCCACTCCAAGACTTGAGGGGTTTGGAAACCAATTAATTTTATGAAAACTAATGGTCATTGACTCAAAAAAATAATGAGGTCGTGTTAAAACCACTGTTTTTAAAATCGAACCGAACCGGCCGATCCAACCCGGTTGAACCAGAACCGGAGGCCAATCCGGTTCTTATTGACTTGGCCCGGTTCTCTATAATCAATATTAATTTTGTTATTTTTACCTAAAAAATATAACATATTTATAAAGTATAGAGGATAATATTCAATGGTTAGACCATTGGTCCAACCTGATCTAACACCAAAACCGAACATACTGCTCAACCATGTTAAATCATCTCCACTCGCCTCTCATCCATGTATAATGTGTGTAGTAGTCACATATAAATATGAGCCCGGATCCGCTGGCCAAAATGCAGCGTGGCCAAAGCGAATCACGGGGCGCCACATCAACCCCGCATGGGTAATTTTGTGACGTGGCGCCCCATGATTCGCTTTGGCCACGCTGCATTTTGGCAGGTGGATCCGGGCTCTATAAATATAACATGGAAATAGTTGGGGCAAGACTGCACACATTGGTATCTATAACCTATAAGACAAAAGATGATATAATATTTAGACGGAAAAGGGTAATGTAGATTGATTAGACGACTGACAAATGTGACAGACATGAAAATTATAATTAGAATGAACATGTAGTGCATACAATAAAATCTCATGTCATACAATTAAGTTTGTTCCTTCCAATTTAGAGGTAACTAAATGAGAAACTGTCTAATTTTTATATTTTCATCAATAAAAATTTCCACCTCAATGCCACCTCAAACAAACAATAAAATGAATAACCAAATAATGCTTTGAAGGTTAATCAAAAGAATTTAAACAAGTAGTCAACCTCGCTCACTATAGAACCTATCAAACTCGAAATTAATGAAACTCAAGAGCCCAAAATCATGGTGTCTTTTAGGGGTGGGCATCTAGTCAGCCCGGGTTTGGATTTTTAAATCCAACCAGCGGGTCAGGTTTGGGTTTGGAAATCCAAACCCATTATTTGTGGGTCGGGTTGAGTTTGGGTTTACCCATACCCAACCCAAACCTGTCCCGTAATCATTAATTATATTATTAAATAATTTATTTTATACAGTTTTTAATTAAGTGGAAATCAAGGTTTTTATTGGTCGGGTTCGGGTTTGCCCATAGAGTCTGGTCGGATTTGGGTTTGGAAAAATAGATTTTGGGTCCGGTTCAGGTTTAGGTTTGAAAACCCTTTTGGGTTTTTTGGGGGTTCGGGTTTTGGGTTTGTCTTTGACCAACTAATTAAACAGCCACACAGCTAAAGATTAATTAAGAGCACTCAAGTAAAGCATTACACAATTTACTTAATTAACTTCCTCTTTACATACTCACCCACATTGACCTAGTTTTACTCACTAACAAGACGACTAACGTAACTTTTTGTCTTGAATAAAAAAGCTATAAAAAAGCAACTTAATATAATTAGGGGTGTAGAAGGTATATAGATGAAACAAAATACATGTTGTATTTACATTCTCTAATTATATTTACTTCAATATTCATTTAAATGAGACAATTAATGTTTCCAACGTGATAATTAAAGTCATGAAACCAATTATTAATGAAATAATATTGATAAGATAAATAGTCTAACAAAATTTTTTAAAATAATATAATCGATAATCATGATCTATATTTTAAGCTCCAAGAAATGTTGAACACCAATTTTTGTGGGATGGTTAGAGAAAGAGTAGGGCACAATAACAATCCACATAAAGGGGCCCCAAAAAAATATAAATATTTTTTAAAAATTAATATATATATATATATATATATATATATATATATATATATTTTAAAGTAATTAATATTATTCAAACTGAACACTTGTTAAAAGGATCTTGAGAGGTTAATTAGAGTTTATCCACTAGCCGGAAATAGCTGGAGCAAATCCTTCTTCCCAGGATAGCCACAACAATTGCTTGGCTTCCCTTAAATTTTTCCCTCACACACTTGTATATAAGTCCCTTCCCTCACTTCTCTTCCTCACCCAAGCAATAAACCTTCTCTATCTTTTTTTTTTTTTTTTTTTTTTTTTTTTTATCTCTTCTCTGCCAATTAAGAAGAGGACGAAGTACATTTCAAGTAGCTCCGGCCTCTTTCTTATCGGCAGAGAAGAAATTAAATTAAAATGGGTCTCGCCAGAATCCTGATCGCCGGCCTCTTGGTCCTCGGAGCACTCGCCGGACCTTCCATTGCCGCCCGTGCACCGGCGGCTGCACCCGCTGCATCAGATGCCCCTGGTCCCGTTGCATCCAACTCCACCAACTCCACCAGTCCATCTCCGGCATCTGATTCTCCCTCGGCTTCTCCTGCAGCTTCCAAATCGCCTGCCGGTGCACCCGCCGGTGCTCCCACCGCCGCCCACGGCCCCTCTGCCGACGGCCCCGCCGCTGCCGGTGCACCTGCCGGCGGTCCCGCCGCTGCCGGGGCACCCGCTGACGGTCCCGCCGCTGGCGCACCTGCTGACGGTCCCACCGCCACTGCAGATGGACCAGCCTCTGAATCTTCCCCGGCCTCCGGTCCATCCGCTGATGAACCTTCCGCCTCCGCTCCCGTCGCCGACGGACCCGAGGGGAGCGATGGCCCTGTCGAGGCACCGGAGGAAGCCCCTGCCGACAGTGGAGCGGTGACTTCTGGGATGAGCGGCGTCGTCTCCGTGGGGTCTGCGATCTTGGCTTTAGTCATGTTCATCTAGGTCATTAGGTGTTGGACTGGAGAGGGTATGTAAACACGCATGCATGCATGCTTAAACAGGGACGTGAATTCATCGTTGATCTCTCTGCAGTTATATATATATCTCTTAATACAATTGCATTAAGCTTTTGCTTCCCTCCGTATTTTCTTCCAATTGACTTGATCCTGTTCACTATAAATTAATCAGAACTAAAGCTTTTTTTTTTGTTTTGTTTTATTACATATAGAAATATTAAATATATACACATTAATTATATATGGGATGATATGGTTGGATATTAGTCTAAATCGATTTAATAAACTGGACATACTACTAATTCAATGGCCGGTCCCATTTTTAAAACATTGGGTTTGTTTGGATTATTTTAATCAAATCCCTAAGCAAACCCTAAACCCTGGCTCTATAATATGTGGTTTTTTTACTTCCATTTATTACTTGATTATTTTTAAGTAGTACTTGCACCTTTTTTTCCATCTAGTACATCACATTGGAATTTGCAACTTTTACCTTAGGAAGTTAATTTATAGGAGTTAAAAAAACAAATAAACGTGTAGAGATATTTTCCTATAATTATAAAATTTGTAATCTTGTTGTCTTTCAAAAAAAAAAACATGCTAGGACTTGCAGCTCTAGCCATATCATATAATATTTGAGAAATGGAAAAAGATATATGGAAAGAATCTTAAAGACACAATTATGTGTATGGGTGGGCATGGGGTCAGGTTTTTTTTTTTTATATTTTTCTTGAGTTATTAAAAGAATAGTATAAAAAAATTTGGTTTTTCTTGGGTTGGGTTTGGGTTTGGGTTTGAGTTCGAGTTTTTCAAGGGTTCAGGTTTTGGGTTCCATAAGAGGGGTCTGGTTCGGGTTTTAATTATGTGTGACATTGGTTTGGCACATTTATTTATGAAAAAAGTTTTCAAAGGGTGGTGGTAGCCAGTTGAGGTTCCCATCAATCTCACAGCTAGCCTCACAGCTAAGCCATCCCCCATACAAGGAAGAGGAGATTCCTTGCTCACTTGAGTTCTCACCCAATTAGCCTCTCTAGTCAATGTGACTACCGAATGTAAACGAGTGAATTTAACGTTTGGTGGAGGGACGAATGAGAAAAGAATCAAACGGATTGACAAACTTCCGGGTTCCAATCTGATAAAGTATACGAATGAGGTTAGGGATGGGAACGGGTTGGTTTTGGGTTAGGGTTTTAGGGTTTTAGGGTTTTTCAAAAACCCGACCCGATTCCTTATTTTGCAAATCCCAAATTAATTCGACGGGTTTTTACTAAAACTCAACCCGCGAGTTAGATTTGGGACCTAAATCTGATTTATTTATTTATTTAATTTTTTTTTTGCCAGTTGGCTCTGGTTAACCCAAAAACCAGACCAAGTGCCATGCCTATAAGAGGTAAATGCAATGTATTAAAAAATCTAACCAGCCATCAAACCGGTTGTATATTTGGTTTTGGTCGAACCTGCTTAGACCGGGTTGGCCCAATGGTTCAACCATTGAATATTATCCTCTATACTTTTGTTTCACCGAAAATCCGCTGGTCCGCGAAAAGGCGCGACCGAGAGAATATTTCAATTACTTTAGAATAATTTGTGTTACAGGGTGTGTTTTGTATCAAGGAATGCGATTTCACTCTCCTATGCTTCCTCTGATTCGATCTCCGTGTGAATTCTCGAAGATTCGACTTCTGGCGAGAACGTCAAAGTTTGAGTTCTGGGAACGAGTGTGCACGATCTGGTGTGGCTTTAGTCGGTCGGACGGAGGTATTTGTGCTCCGCGTGTGTCGACTTGTGACGTTGCCGACGATCGTGTAGAGCTGCTCCCGGTCGAATTGTTGAACGACGAACGGCGGGTGGCTTGACTTCTTTGGTTCAAAAGTTTATGCGAGTGGAGTTTCTTCTCGGTGAAGGGATTTTCAGACCTTCGTCTCGAGAGAGAGCCTCTGTGCGTGAATGAGCACTTCGACTTTTTGTTTTTCGAACCTGACGACTTCCTGTTGATTGTGTTGTCGACTATGCCGATGACGTGACGACGCGACTGGACTTTGCGATGGGCTGCAACGACGAACTTCAAAAATCGCTAGAGCCTGCCCATGATCGTTGTTTGATGGATCGGTGGGTCACTGGACTTGTCGAAATTGGGCCATGCACATTTTGGTGCATACAAATTGCCCCCTTCGAGACTTGATCGTTCTGGAGAAAACGATCAAGTTTCGAATGGGAAGAAGAACACACACACGCAACACATTTTTTTTTGTCGATCCTCTTACTCTTTTAGGATCGTTTATCTTTTGCGTACGTATTCCTTTCTGTCCTCTTGCTTTTATAGGATAGGGTATATTTTTTGTACACTTTTGCATGTATTTTTTTTTCTTTTTTTTGGCTCTCCTGTAGTTATAGAGCTGCTTGCTTTTTTCGATTTTTTTTTATTTTTTTTTATTTTTTATTTTTTTTGTATACGCGTACATGTAGAATATGTACGGTATGTAGAGACATGTACCCTGAGTTGGCGAAGTTGAAGTTGAGTGGGGCCGCTTGAGTTTTGTTTGAATGTCAGAGGCTTAATGTCGCTTTGGCACTTCAGAGGAGGCAGTCGCGACAAATTTTGTCTACTTCTAGAGGTTTGGGCGACTCTGTGTTGCACTGGTGAGATATGCAGTTTTGGTAACTTAATCGTCGTACCGAGGAGAAAGAGCAAATTCGAGCTTGACTGATTTCTCGTGTGGCCGAGAATCCCTCTCGGAATTGTATTGATGCATTTGGGAAGAGGATTCAAGGGCGGGTAGATGCAGTGGGACGTGTTCTGGCTGAATCCATCCTTCCATCGAATTGGGATGCTTCTTCCCTGTTTGGCTTCTGTACACGTCGCAAAGGAGTTGAGGATGTGGGAGTATGGGTCTCACCCAGGCTGGTTTGGTGCCTCTCTCTCTCTGCAATTTTGGCTACTCTTTCAGTCTGCGAATTTGGTTTGGGAGACTGCCAATGACTGCGAATTTGGTTGACTGCGAATTTGGTTGCCTGCGAATTTGACTTCATCTGCGCTTTTGGCTTTGCAATCTCCTTCGACCCCCGGCTAGTGTCAGAACTCTCCGCGAACCAGGACTTAAACGTACTGTAAAGAAAAACTTCCCGGCAGTCTCTAGCTGAATTCGAGTCAGCCGGGGTCCCCGCTCTCTTTTCTTTCTTCTTCTCTTCCTCCCTCTTTCTTCTTCTTTTTCTCTCCTCTCATTTTCAACCTCTCCCGCAGTCTCTCTTTTTATTTTTCATGATTTCTCTTTTTTTTTCGCATTTTCTCTCTGTTTTCTTCTCTCTTGCTTACCTCTCCCGAGTTGTCTCTTTTACGCATTCCTGGTATCCGTCAGTTTGTTAATGTGACAGACTAACAACTTTTTGCGCGTCATTTGGCCCAAAAGTGCACCTGGCTCTATCGCCGTGTGCAGGAGTTTAATCTGGGTCATCCGGCTCGATCGCCGGATGTTGGATTCTGTTTGTGGTCGCTTTTTAGGCTTCGGTCGCCGGGTGCTGAAGTTGTGTTTCGGCTGCGTCTGGCTTGGTCGCCGAAATGCTATGGTCGCATCTGGCATGGTCGTCGGGTGCGAACTGTTGTGTGACTGCATCTGGTTTGGTCGCAGAGAAGGTAGAATTTCTGCGCTAGCGCACCTGGCTTGGTCGTCGGGTGCGAGTTGCTGTTTGGTCGCAGCCGGCCAGGAGTTGGTTGTCGGTGCGAGTTGTTTTGAGGTCGCGGCCGACAAGAGTCGCCGGGTGTGAGTATGTGTCGACCTCCTTCTATTTTTTCTTGCGACTGCTTCTTTTTGTCGCAACCCTTTTTTTGTTTGGCGACGACTTCTTTTTGTTGCGGCTTTTCTTTTGCGACGGCTTCTTTTTGTCGCAACCTTTTTTTCTTCAAAGAGGAGTTACATACCTGACTCCGTCTGGCTACATCTGGCTCGGTCGCCGGTCGCAGGAGTTTGCTGCGCGGCACCCGAATCGATCGCCGGGCGTTGCATTTGATAGTTCCTTCGTCGCGTTTGGCTTGGTCGTCGGGCGCGGATTTTTGTTGCGTCCGGCTATGCCAACGGTCGCGGATTTTTGTTGCGTCCGGCTATGCCGACGGTCGCTAAGCTTCTTTCCTGCGTTCGGTTTGGTCACCGAGTGCATTGCTCCTGTTTTGGTCGCATCCGCCTTGGTCGCCGGATGCTGCAGTTTCGTTTAACTTTGGCCGGCTCGATCGCCGGGAGGATAAACTTCTATTTAGGTCGCCGGGTGCCAAAATTTTGATTCGGCTGAGCCCGACTTGGTCGCCGGGTGTTGTTGTCGCAACTTGCTTGAGCGCCGGGTGTGAGCTGCTGAGTGATCACAGCCGATTTGGTCGTCGACAACTTCTTTTCTTTTGCGACTGCTTCTTTTTGTCACAGCATTTTTTTTGTTCTTTTGCGACAACTTCTTTTTGTCGCTTGCTTCCTTTTTTTTTTTTTTTTTTGAAGAGGGGTTGCGTACCTGATTCTATTGGCTGCGTCTGGCTCGATCGCCGATCGCAGGAGTTTGTAGTACAGCACCCGGCTCGGTCGTCGGCCGCAGGAGTTTGTAGTACAGCACCCAGCTCGGTTGCCGGGTAGTGCCTCTGTATTGTTTTTCTTCGCGTCCGTTTTTGTTGCTGGGCGCTGATTTTGAACTGTGCTCGGCTCGGTCACCGAGCACTTGTTTCGATCACGGCCGGCTATGTTGCTGGTTGCGAAGCTTTGAATTGTGCTCGGCTCGGTCGCCGAGCACTTGTTTTGATCGCGGGCGGCTTTGCTGTTGGTCGCGAAGCTTTGAATTGTTCTCGGCTCGGTCACTGGGCACTTGTTTTGGTCGCGACAGGTTTTGTTGCTGGTCGCGAAGCTTTGAATTGTGCTCGGCTCGGTCGCCAGGCACTTGTTTTGGTCGCGACTGGCTTTGTTGCTGGTCGCGAAGCTTTGAATTGTGCTCGGCTCAGTCGTCGGGCACTTGTTTTGGTCGCGACTGGCTTTGTTGCTGGTCGCGAAGCTTTGAATTGTGCTCGGCTCGGTCGCCGGGCACTTGTTTTGGCCGCGACTGGCTTTGTTGCTGGTCGCAAAGCTTTGAGTTGTGCTTGGTTCGGTCGCCGGGCACTTATTTTGATCGCGACCGGCTGTATGGCTGGTCGCAAAGCTTTGAGTTGTGCTTGGCTCGGTCGTCGAGCACTGGTTTTGATCGCAACCAGCTTTTTGGCTGGTCGCGGAGCTTTGAGTTGTGCTCGGCTCGGTCGCCGGGCACTTGTTTTGATCGCGGCCGGCTGTATGGCTGGTCGCGAAGCTTTGAGTTGTGCTCGGCTCGGTCAGCGGGCATTGGTTTTGATCGCGGCCAGCTTTGTGGCTGGTCGCGGAGCTTTGAATTGTGCTCGGCTCGGTCGCGGGCACCTGTTTTGGTCGCAGCCAGCAGTTTGGCTAGTCGCGGAGCTTCAAAGGGTGCTCGGCTCGGTCGTCGGGCACCTGTTTTGGTCGCGGCCAGCAGTTTGGCTGGTCGCGGAGCTTCGAAGGGTGCTCGGCTCGGTCGCCGGGCACCTGTTTTGGTCGCGACCAGCAGTTTGACTGGTCGCGGAGCTTCGAAGAGTGCTCGGCTCGGTCGTCGGACACCTGTTTTGGTCGCGGCCAGCAATTTGGCTGGTCACGGAGCTTCGAAGGGTGCTCGGCTCGGTCGTCGGGCTCCTGTTTTGGTCGCGGCCAGCAGTTTGGCTGGTCGCAGAGCTTCAAAGGGTGCTCGGCTCGGTCGTTGGGCACCTGTTTTGGTCGCGGCCAGCAGTTTGTCTAGTCGCGAAGGAGGAGGTCATGCCCCCAGTTGTGCATCCTTCTCTCGGAACACAATGCGCGGTGAGCAGGAGACGACGAGTGTCTCTTCTGACTTTACCGGCTGCGGGGAGGATTGTGCATCTTCTTCCTCCTTTCGGTAGGGTGGAGTTAACCCGACCTCCGGCAAGTCATGCTTTCTCATGAGCAGCCTCTCGACTTCGGCTTGCAGTTCCTCTAGTTTGTTGAGGACTCGAATTAAGGCTTGTCTTGACCGAATGGCCAAGTCGAGGTCGTCTTCTATCTCGGTGAGTGACGAGATTTGCTTCGATGGCGTCTCGAGGTCGTCGCATTCGACGACCGGTCGTTTGCCTTTGTCTTTGGCTGCTGCTGGTTCGGGAGGAGCTATCGAATAGGTTGCCACCATTGCTGGAGGCGCGAAAAACTCCTTTGGGAAGAACTCCCCCAAAGTGACGGGTCTCCACTTCTTCTTGTTTGCCCATTGGACGTTGGTCCTAAGAGTTTTCTTTTGGCGCTTCGCGGCTTTTTTGTTTGGCCGCTTCGCCTTGGTTCTGGCGTTCACCGGTGCCGGTTCGATTTCTCGAATAGGCTTCTTTCTCTGGGTGACCAGGATCCACCCCTCTGCGTCGGTTGCAGCTTCTCCGCGGGGTGCCGATTTTGGTACGACCTTAGCCGGTGGTCGTCTGTTGTTGTGCGGTCGGCTGGAGGGACCGAATTTTGGACTGTACTCCTTCTTTGCGACCTGTTGTTTGTTTCGCCGAGCTCGCCGGTTTGGCTCGGCTTGAATGGAGATGATATATGAGGAGGCCGTGTTTTTGGCTCCTTCAATTTCAATGCGGCCTTGAGCCGCGAGCTCCATGATCTTGTCCTTCAAAACGAAGCACTTCTCGATCGGATGCCCGACCAAGCGATGGTACTTGCAGAAGTTTGGGTCTTTGCTTCTAGACAAGTCGCCGGGTCTTTTGACTTCTGGCAATTTGAGTAGCTGGTTGTCGAGGAGCTGCTCAAGCATGACAGGAACGTTCACGTCGGCGAACGGATACGTTTTGGCCTATCGTTCCTCCAGTGAAGGCCTCTGGTATGTGCCTCTGGCTGGCTGCCGTTGAACGTAGCTTGTCTTGACCTTGCTCCCGACTTTTATTGGTTCAAGAGCGTTCGTCGTGAAGGATGCTTTAGTTTTCTCCTTCGCGTCTTTGGGTACGGTCGCGACGGCAGATGATGAAACTTCCTCCCCTCGCTCTTCTATGAGGTTCTCCATATTGTGGGCCTCCGTTGCGAGCTCTTGAAAATTTGTTGGCCTCCGACTTTGAATGTAGCACAAGAGCTCCCATTGCATCCCTCGAGCGCACATTTCAATTTCGGCTTCGAGAGATAGATTTGAGCTCACTGTGCAATTGAGGCTCAAGTTCCTCCACCGGTTGATGTAGTCGACTACCTTCTCGCCCTTCTTTTGTTTTAGATTGGCGATCTCGACTAGAGTGACGGTGCGCCAGGTACTGTACAACCGACTGAGGAATTCGCTCTCCAGTTGCTCCCAGCTGTCAATCGACTCTTGGGGTAGCTCGATGTACCAGTCGAAGGCGTTGCCTTTCAAGGATCGGCTGAATTGCTTGATCAACAGATCGCCGTCTGTGCCGGCGTTGTTGCAGGTTTCAATGAAATGTGCGACATGTTGTTTGAGGTGCCCATCGCCATTGAACTGCTGGAATTTCAGAGGATGGTAGCCGAGCGGCATTGGGATGTTTTGTATCCTCTGCGTGTACGGCTTTCGATAAGCCATCGACTTGCTTTTGCCGGAGCCGTTTCTCATGGCGCGGTTGATGAGTTCAGTCACCGCGTCTAAGGTGAGGGCTGCCGGCTCTGCTTCAGTTCGACCTCTGTGGATGGCCGTCAGTACGATGGACTGCATCTCGTCGTCAAAGGCAGGATCCTCTCACGATGGTTCGGCTGAGGCGCTAGTAGTCACCCGATTTCAGTCGACCTCTTGCGAAACGCCGGTGTTGTTCGCGGCCGCGCCCATTTCGAGCCGCTCCATCATCCTTGCGATCTGGAGATCGCGAGCTGCGAGTTGTGTGTCTTTGATGCGCAGTTGTTCGCTCTGTTCTTTAAGTGCAGCTTGCATTTCGGCAAGCTGCTCTTTGATTGTTTTGGCCGACGTTGTCATTGCGGCCATTTTGACGGTTGGCGTCGACGAAGCTGTTCCCGACGCAGATCGAAGTGGAGAATATTTTGCCGGCGACCGCATTGGGGAGACGGTCGTCGGTGTTCTCGGGTGTGGAGAAGTTGTTGTGGGCGACTGGCTTGCAGAGGCAGCCCCCGATGAGATGCGGCTAGGCGGAATGGGTGATAGCGCAGCCGGGGAGGTCGCTGGTGTCCGGCCCACAGGCGAGGCCAATGGGTGGTGAGCCGGCCGCCGCAAAGGAGCTGGCTAAGAGATCGTGAGAGATGGTCACAATTGGAGATTTGTCTTCTTCGGCCGCCGCCTCTCAGATGGAGGAGGCCGATGGCTAATTCATTCTGGCCGCTGAGGAGGAGGAGGTCATGCCCCACGCCGCTCATATTGTTGCACCAGGGGGGACGATGGAGCTCCTCCCCGATGGTGGCGACCGAGCCGGGCCGACACCGGGCTGCAAGGAGAAGGAGAGTCAGCGACGCCAAGTATGTGGGTTTGGCCATTGCAGGAATTGAGTTGGTTGAGGCCGCGGCTGGTTTGGTGGAGGCCGCGGTAGCCTGAGGTAAGAAGACGGCGCTCGAGCGACGCGCGTCGCAAATGAAGGGAGCCTGTCTGGTGGACAAGCTCCTAGCCAAGGCCCTTGTAATTGGGCGAGTGGCAGGTGGTGGAGAGGTTGGAGCGCGGATGTTGGCCGGAGAGATGGCTGCTGGTCTGCGAGCTCCTGCGGTTGAGCTTGCGGTCGCGGCGGGGCGCGGCTGAGCAGAGCTCGTGGAGACAGTTTGCTTGCCCCCGTTGTTGTTGTTGTTGTTGTTGGCGTTGCTGGCCATGGCTGAGGTTGGAGTTTTTTTTTCTTTGTTGGTTGGACGGAGAAGGAGATGAGAGGTAAGAAATGTCCCACCAGGTATGCCAAATCTGTTTCACCGAAAATCCGCCGGTCCTCGAAAAGGCGTGACCGAGAGAATATTTTAATTACTTTAGAATAATTTGTGTTACATGATGTATTTTGTATCAAGGAATGCGAGTTCACTCTCCTATGCTTCCTCTGATTCGATCTCCTTGTGAATTCTCGAAGTTTCGGCTTCTGGCGAGAACATCGAAGTTTGAGTTCTGGGAACGAGTGTTCACGATCTGGTGTGGCTTTAGTCGGTCGGACGGAGGTATTTGTGCTTTGCATGTGTCGACTTGTGACGTTGCCGACGATCGTGTAGAGTTGCTCCCGGTCGAATTGTTGAACGACGAACGGCGGGTGGCTTGACTTCTCTGGTTTGAAAGTTTTTGCGAGTGGAGTTTCTTCTCGGTGAAGGGATTTTCAGACCTTCGTTTTTGAGAGAGAGCTTCTGATGGTTCTTCTCGATGAAGGATTTTTCAGACCTTCGTCTCGAGAGAGAGCCTCTGTGCGTGAATGAGCACTTCGACTTTTTATTTTTCGAACCTGATTTCTCCAACCCCTGTAACAGGGGACCCTCTGGCTTTTTGTAGTCGGTCCTTTGCAGTTGTTGTGGATTCTTGCCTGGGAAAGGGGATCGCGATCCCCTTTCTGCTGAGGGAGTTGAGGAAGAAGAGGGGAGGAGGAAGACCAGGATCGTGGTCCCCCTTTTTCTCCTTTAGTTAACGACCTGGCATTGGTCTTTTGACCGTTTGAGGAGGCTGATGTGTACTCCGATTGTTGACTGGTGCTGACTCGACGGTTTCCTGCTGATTGTGTTGTCGACTGTGCCGATGACGTGACGACGCGGTTGGACTTCGCGATGGGCTGCAGTGACGAACTTTAAAAATCGATAGAGCCTGCCCATGATTGTTGTTTGATGGATCGGTGGGTCACTGGACTTGTCGAAATTGGGCCATGCACATTTTGGTGCATACAACTTTATAAATAAATTATATTTTTATAAGTAAAATGACAAAATTAATGCTGATTATAATGAACTGGGCCGAGTCAATAAGAACCGGATTGGCCTCCGGTTCTGGTTCAACCGGGTTCGGTTTTTAAAACATTGGGTAGGTGTGAATGTGGTTTTGATCTACTATAGCACACTATATAGAGGATCTTTTATAGCACTTGTATTTTGGGCCTAATCATGATATTTAGACTTAATTCTAAAACAGTAGTATTTTAACCGAATTCTATCTTCAATATCATAGTTGGGTACAGCGGATCCGGAGCCGATGTGAATGAATATGTGGAGTAATAAGCCGGTGGAGGCAAAGCAGAGAGAGAAAGAGATGCTTGAAATAAAAAAAGGAATAATGCAGGTAACATCAAAGAAAGATGTAAAAGCAAAGGCCACTGGGCAATCGGCGGGCAGAAGAAAAAACACGGAAGACTACGCGAAGTCGGCGAAGGAGGGTGGGGAGTGGATGGCAATCTGCATTCCTCAAAATTAATAATAATAACAGCGAGGCGAGAGATCAATTTTTGGCATCATCTTACCGGATTTGAATTTTTCACTAATACATCTTCAACTGATCTTCGATCGATGGAGCGATAGGAACCGATCGCATCAACCCTAGTCCCCGTGGCCTGTGTAAAGGGAGTTTTCAGTTTTTCCTTTTTCAATTCAATTCAGAAAAGAAAAAATCAGACGGAGACAATGTAAATGCAGAGGAATTAAATCAGGTACGGGTCATTTCCCCCAATTTTTCAACCATTGGGACGACGCTGTTTGATATGAATTCGATGGGGCTAATGCAGAGAGAAAAGACAGGCGTACCGAGTTGGGCGATGGCCGACGACGGGGCCCTCCCCCGAGAAAGCGAGGGCCGAGGGCAGGAGTGAGAGAGAGAGAGAGAGAGAGAGAGAGAGTAAAAGCTCGAAGGCTGGCAGCGCGCGAAGACGTTAATGTCTCTTTTCTCTTCCTCTCTCTCACTCATCGGGCTTCGCGCTTGCGACTCAGTCGCGCCACCCTCGTCTGGAGCGAGAAACGGCAAAGTTTTTTCTGGAAGTCGCGTTTCGAATTTCGAGAGAGAAACGAGGAAGCAAAAAGTTTCCGTTCGGAAAACCAAAACAGGAAATGACGACTCATAGATTCGTTATTATCAAATATTGACTCATGATTTATGTTATTAAGTGGTCAATAACATACTGGTTTCAGTTGGGGGTAGGCATTGGGTCGGGTTCGTTGGCGAACCCGACCCGACCCATCACGAAAATACCCGGTTTGGATTCTCACATCCAACTTAGCAGGTCGGGTTCAGGTTTGAAAATGCAACTCAACCCATGTTTTACCAAAATTGGGTCGGGTCAGGTTTAGGTTCAGTTGGGTCAGGTTTATGTTTTACCAAAATTCGTCGGGGGTTTTCGTTAAATTGGGTGGGGTTCAAATTTGTAGAAAAAGGGTTCTAGATGGGATCGGGTTCGGGTTTCGATTTTAAAACCCATTCAAGTTTTTTTATTAGGTCAGATTTTCAAAAACCCAACCCGGCCCACCCCTAGTTTCATTATGTTAATTAAGTTAACATATTACCCGAACGTTCATTAACATAATTTTTCATTAAAGACTGGCATCGTTAGTTTGTAACTTATAAGTTATAACTGGGTCGGATTCTTAAATTGGATGGGTACTTTCGTCATAAAATATAGAACATAGCCGTCGTTAGTAATTGGGAAATTTTGGAATCTATAATTGGTCATTATTCCTAAATTGTGTACGTATGGTATTTCTTTTCTTATTGACTCCGCAACTTTCGTTTCGAGTATCAAAGTATTAACTCGGCTAAACCCGGAGACCAGATTTCGCTCGCTCGCTCGCTCGCTCGAGCGGCGCGCGCGCGCGCTCGCTCGGTGTAGAAAGAAAGAGGCCGAGAGAGCGACTCTTGGCAGACAAAAATAAATACCTCTTAAAGACAAGTAACAATTTCGTATTATAAAAGTAGAGAGAGAAAGAGGAGTCTGGGGCACTTACCTTCGCAGGAGTGAGAAGCAGAACAGCAAGTGCTAAACATAGAGAGAGAAAGGGAGCGAGAGAAGGGGGGAAGGAGAAGGAAGCCACGGAAGCAGTCCCTCTCTCTCTCTCTCTCTCTCTATCTATCTCTCTCTCTCCCGCTTTCTTCCCCTTTGCTTTTATAGACTCGGGGAAGATTACAAAGGGGACTACATACAATACAAGGTTTGTTTTGGCTTTTGGCTCTGCCTCTTCCAAGACCCCCACAGGCCCCTTCCCTTATTTTTTTTAACCCCCAATCTTCAATATCCCCTTCCATTTCAGAGGACCAAAGCCACCGCAAACCCTCCTCCCTTTTTCTCTCTCTAAAACCTCCTGCGGCAGCGCACACCTGTATCGCTTACCATCGGTGTTTATTCGCCTCGGCCGCTGCTGATTCCGCCTCGCTCTCATCTGGGTTCGATCGATCTGCCCGTTCGTACCCCGATTTTGTTCGTTTGGGTTTAATCTTTCAGGTATCTTTTCTTTCTTCTTGTTTTACCGATCCGTTCGTCTCGTCTCGGGGTTGGTTTGACTCGGATGGCCCCATTTTTCTCGTTTTCAGCAATTCTGTTTCCGATCGTCTTTTGTTGACCGGAGCGTTTTTTTCTTCTTTTTGGTCTTTTTACGTTTGCAGCTTTGCTCTTATTTTCTTTAGAGTTATCGCCGTCGTTTGAGGGGTTGATCGACGAGGTTGCGAGACCGCCTCTTCTGGGCGTGCCCCTTTCGGAATTTTTTGGTTTAGCCTCTTCGTTTCTAGGTCTTTTTAAGATCTGTTTCTCTTTTCATGTGTTAGTTTCCCGTGCATGCATGTAATTATCATTTGGTTATTTTGTGATATTGTTTGGACGACAGCACGGGTTCTCTGTTTGCGAGGATTGATTAGCTCAAGCTGGTCGCATCGTGTAGGCCAAGGTGTCGTTACTGGACGCCGACGATGCTACCTCGTCGGTAGCCTTTGACCGATGTATACCTATTCCTGAAGCTTCAGGGTCGTACCCTTATAATTCTTTTGAACACGTATACTGACATTTGCGCGCTCCTAGTTCCATTTTCGCCGAAATATTGAATCTTTATGTCAAACTGCTACTTCGCCTCGTGACCCATTTCTCACTTGTGATGTGAGTCAGACTTGTACTTCCAATCTTTCTCGTTGTTCTCAACTTGGCCTTCCATTCGTACATTGTTCTAGATTCTGAAAATTTTACTCCAAAAGTTTTCTAAAAACGCTTCTCCATGGGAAGGAGTTCTCAATGTTTTCAGGATACCATCATAGTATGCTGTATTCTGAAGAGAGATGCATGTCTTTGATATAAGAAATCTGCTTAGAGACTTTCTCTTTTATCCTAATATGAATGAAACCTCTTAGAATTCACTTTTTCAAACTTGGTATTTCTGTAGGCTCCTGACATACCAGGAAGCTATGGGCGAACATCTTTGTTCAAAATGCATAGAAGTTACTGCTTTGACAAATTGAATAGAGCTGTCCTGTGAAAGAACTACGGCGAGACTAACAAAGCTGGCGCCATACTCTGGTAGGCTTTTGGCTTCCACTGCATTTCTTTGGGTGAGCTTACTGTTGATTATATTTGAAGCTATTTTTATGAGTGGCTGTTTTAATGAAAAATTTGAATTGTCATAAGCTGGAGGTGATTTGGTGAACTTGAGGAACAGTTTAGTGGTCACTTGTGGGAGGTATAGTGGGAGGTCTTCAGTTCAAGTCTCCTTGGGGGCATTGGTGCTATTGGGTTTAAAATGTTGTTACATGTACACACTTTCCTAAAAAAATTGTCATGAGCTGGAGAAGAACTTGATTGGGTTATCAACATTTACGTTACCTATGGCATCCCTTCTTTTCCTTGGGAGCAGTTTGCAACTGGTTGTGCAATTCTTCACAATATTTGGCACACCGTTTTAAGTATTTTGAATGCTTGTGGCATCTTATTTGGCTATTAGTTTTATTTTCACCAGTCTTATGAATTGGGTGCCCTGCCTTAATATGTTTGTTAAAAAGCTCTTGGGCAACTGACTGACTGTGTAGTAGGACTCAGCTACAGGAGAAATTTTATTTATTTTCTTGAAAACTGAGTTCTCTTATGAACTTCACTAAAAGTAGGTGTTATTGTGAGTTAAAAAATTATGTAGAAATATTTCAAGCTTGTTTTGGCAGGTTATTGCTTACAACTGTCTCCCTATTATCAATCTTTTCTTATGCTCAAGCTTGCTCTGTTTTCTGCTTTCAACCTCATACTACCCTTATGGTCAAGCTTTTTCGCTATAATAACCATTGCTTGTTTTGTTATGGGAAACTCCTTTCATGGTTTCGCTAGGGCTATCTTTGGAATTTCTTAGAAAAAACTATAGTTGAGCCTCATTTGTGTTTTCGTTTAATTGTCTTATAATAAAGGTGCTTATATGAATGCAAAAAGCTTGTTACTATTTTTTTATTTTTTTATTTTTTTGTTGAAGGAGAAAATTTTCTATTATATAGGAAATTGGAGGAACCACTTCAAAAACTTTTTGTTTAATTGTCATATTTCTACAACAGCATCAACATGTATAAAAGTAGAGGTGCTAAGATAGCACAGAGTGTGTAGAAAGTCGAGGAGATTTTTCTTTTTTGTCAAAATAGATCTTTAATTCAAAATGATGTATTCTGGTTACTCGGGAAAATGGAGTCTTGCCTCCTGATATAAATAGCTTACCAATGTACACTGTTAGCAAAATTGTTTTAGAGAGAAATTAATCTTTTGTCTGAACTACATTGAACATTTTATGTATTAATTTGCTTTTTTCGAGGAATTTCCTTGATTATTTTTTAGTTGCCTAATGTTGGAAAATAAACAGTATTGACTGAAGATAGCTTGAGTTCTTATTTTGACTTTTGCTTGTTTTGGTAGATCTGTAGATGAACAAAATTTACTTTTTATTTAACTCACGGTGTAGTTAATATAATAAACTGAATATTTTATGGAGTACCAATAGGAACTGTTAGTGTTGCTTTACTGATAGTATGTTATGTTGAGCAATCATTCTTTTCATAGGCTCTCCTGACTGAAAAACATGCTGAAAGTGCATATTATGAAAAGGAAAATTGAGGAAATTAAAAGGCATGTCTGAAAAGACCATAGGGTTAGAAGTTATAAGTATTCTACATGAGAAAAATCTTTTGTGTTATATTATGTCCAACATGAGAAGGATTTTACATGTGATGTTGAAATATTTGGGCAAAGCGTGCTTCAAAAAATGTTTCAAATAGTGTTAATAAAAATCAATGTGGTTTTTGCAGATGATCATAGTCGCTATAAGTGTCTTACCAGCTAAAGTGAAGCTGGTCCTTAAGACATGGTGAACTCACGAGTATTGGCTTATCTGTTCCCAGAATTTAACAGTAAGGCATAATCTGTTTTGTGTTTTTTAAAAAAACTTCTTGGTGTCCCTTGGAAGTGTTTTAAGGTTTAGCATTCTGTCATTGTATTGGAACTGTACACTCACATGTTTTTTCTGTCTTGTAGATCATTAGATCTCCTATTTGTTGTAGCTGAGATCTTTTTCGTGGGATATACTTCTACACATTTATAAAAGGGAAAGAGACATAACCAAAATGCAAAGTCAGAGGAGTACCATCCAGTCCTTCCCTGAGACGTTTGAGTTCGATCATGGATCTAGCTCCAATAACACTGGTGTTGATCAATCACATTATTGGAACAATGTGCTTAATCCTGTGGAGTCCCGGAACTTGCCAGATTTTCTATTGCCCCCTTCCGACACGACTGCTGCATACACGAGTTCAATTGGTCATAGTAATGATAGCTTGCCTAGCTGGAATCTTGGAGGCCCCACCTCTGGTGATCAGACTAGATCTCATTCCAGCCATGAAGATGCCAAAGTGGAGCAATCATGGCCTGATTCATTCACCACTCGTCCAGGGCCTTTGAGGTTAGAAGAAAGAAGATTTGACTCAAGCAATGTTCTTTCTTTGGAAAGTGTGAATATAAATCTCAATACCAATCAAGTGGCTGGAGGATCGTGGTTTTCACAAGGTTCTTCTAGTAGTGATTTGCTTCAAAACACAAACCTCAATGCAGGATTAGTTGGAAATGGTGCCCAGGTCATGGAGCCTCATCCTTATAAGCCAGGAGGCTCTCAAGCTGAGCATGTGCCACATTCCATCGGTGCCCTTGATCCATGTGCATCTGCATCTGGAACTACTGTTGACTACCTTGCAGAAGCTGGAGAAGGTAGGCAACCGGGTCCAGTGGATGGTCGGCGTTTATCCTGTAAGCGCAAGGCCCTTGATGGTGGTTCTGGACAGTCTTCATTAGGTGCAAGCCCAAGTTTACTCCAAAGGGCTGAGTGTAGTGCATGGCATCCGGTGTCTGCTCGGCACAACACTGGAAGCAGTTTAAGTATATCCAATGGTCCTGTGGAGCAGAGTTCTAGTGTGAATCCTCATGAAGAACTGCTCAATCAAAGACTGGGCAGTGGTATGAGGACCCTTGTGACCCCTGATAACCGTCCTGCCTCCCTGACTGTGGGTGAAAATTCACAGAGAAATTTTCGTGTGAGAATCAACCCTGGGCAGCAGCAAGATACTACTGTGCCTAATAGTTTATGGGTTGCGGGTGGTAGTGTCAATCCAATGCGAGCTCCTGTTTGGTCATCCCATCAGATTTCCCGAGTTCCCCCATTTAATCACTTGATGGAATCGAGAGCTGCAGGGACAGCTGCAGCCAGTACTAGTACCGCTTCAGCCCCACATCTTCCTACTTATCCAAGAAGCTTGAATCCTTACTCTTTGCATGGTGCCAATAGTTCAAGAGTTGGTTCTTTGTCAAGTTCTCCTGTCATTTCTGGAGAGAGAGCAGCAACTTTTAGAGAAGAGGTGAACTCACGGACTATTCCAAGAAGCATCTCAGAGCATCCTATGTTTGTGCCTGCAACTGATGTTAGATCTCTCTCAAATGGTAATGTGAATGTACCTGCAAATGTTGCATCATCATCTCGAGCTAGCTCAAGTGCGGGTGGAATACACCCAGTTTCTGGGGTGACCTGGATAGCTCAACACGGTCCCCCATCTCACCATCCACGTAGGCTCTCTGAGATTGTGAGGCGGTCATTGTTTCCAACTAGTGACTCTGGAGCACAGAGCAGTAGTTTTCCTACTGTAGGTCCACCAGGTCCAAATTCACGGGAGATGCTGCTGTCATCTGGGTCTTCTCACCATGGAAGTAATCAGCACTCATATCTCAGGTCAGCTTTGTGGATGGATAGGCAAGGAGATGGTGTACTAGGGGTTCCCCTGTCGCTCCGGACTCTTGCAGCTGCTCCTGAAGGAAGAAGTAGATTGGCAACCGAGGTTTGAGCCTAATACTGACATTTATATTTATTGTTATTTTAGTTACATGCAATTGATATTGAAATAGTTTGAAACCTTTACTCAAAAAAAAGAGTTTGAAACCTGAAATATGTAATTTGTATTAATCTGTTTTTCTCTAGTCCCATGCTATCCGAGTTCTGTGGAGAACTCTATACTAGGTAATAATCACATAGTTCTCAAATGTACTTACTGCACAGTGTGGATCACATAGTTCTCAAACCTGAAATATGTAATTGGCCTAGCTTTAGCAGTGCACTAGACCTTCCGAAGTTTCTACGATGAGAGTTACACTGTTGGAAGAAAAGCACACATTAGTTTGGTTTTGAAGAGATATTATTCTTATTAGGTGGGACTCTCTTTTAAACTTCGTTTAATCATTTTAAAGGTGGAATTGGCTCTACTGTGACAAAGGTATTAAAGCCAATTGAGGCTTTCAGTGGTGTCTGTGTGTATTTTCTATTGGCCAATTGTATTTTCAACTGTGATTTGAACTGGGTCCCGTTTAGGTATGGAGGGAAAATCTTACTTTGGAGGATGGGAAAATCTAGCTGTACTTGTATGTGTTCTACATCTCAGGCTAGTTTATCTGAAATGAAAGTTGTTATGAGAGTAATCCTTCTTTGGTTCCTGATTTACTTCGGTTGAGACTAACAAACTTTGTTTAGTCATTTTAGGAATAACCAACCCAAATTTAAGAGTCTACAAATTGAAATTTATAAAATGGATGATTGAAATGTGAGCCGTGAATATGGGAACTTGGTATAATGCTCTCTGTTTGGTCGAAGAGAAGAGGGAGCTTTGAGATAGATTGTTGTGTTCCTTGAGTCAGATGGTCAGTAGGTTGTTTAAACTGATTGGAATATATCTTTCAGTAGGTGCTTAACTATTGATGGGGACATATGTTCTTTAATTCTTATATGCATGGCAATGACCGGATGAATCAAAGAATGCTCTGCATTATCTAGACATCCTCAATGAATCTTTTGTTACACCCTTAATGTGTATTCTGATTTTTTTTTTGCAGATACGTAATGTGTTGGATCTTGTGCGTCGCGGAGAAAACATAAGATTTGAGGTAAGTTACTTGAGTTGGGTTGTGCTGTGTGGATTTGTTCTTTCATGCTGATGAAGAGCTGACTTCAACTTTTCCGATATGAAATACTTCCCATTCTGAGATCTTGCAGGATGTTGTGATCCTTGACCAGTCTGTATTTTATGGAGTAGCTGACTTGCACGATCGTCACAGGGACATGCGGCTTGATGTAGATAATATGTCTTATGAGGTTAAAGACTGCTAAAGTGGCACTCCTTTTTCAACTTTTTTTTGTCAAAATGCTACTGCTGAATCTGATTGATGTTCATCTTCAGGAATTGTTGGCATTGGAAGAACGCATAGGTAATGTGAGCACTGGATTGACCGAGGAGACTGTTCTGAAATGTCTAAAGCAACGAACATACGCAGCAGTTTCAATAGGAGATTCACAAGACGTTGAACCTTGCTGTATTTGTCAAGTGAGTTGAGCTCCGACCCTGATGTTTCGGTCTCAATATGACTACTGCCTGTGAATATTTGACATATATATGTATGTGTGGCAGGAGGAATATGTTGTAGGGGAGCAGCTCGGCTCATTGGACTGTGGGCATGACTTCCACTCTGCCTGCGTGAAGCAATGGCTATTGCTCAAGAATCTCTGCCCCATCTGCAAAACGACGGGACTAGTTATATAAGAAGTCGTTTGCTTGGGAGTGCGCCTTGCCTGTCTTTGGCAAGAGGGGTTAAAAAGATGGCCTTGACAGAAGTGAGAGGACTGTGAATAGTCGATTACATCCGCAAGAGAGACCAGACCCATTGTCCGATGTTCTTTGTCAAACCCAATACCATGGTGGATCATATTTAGTTGGGAATTTATTTATTTTTTGCTTTGATATTGTTTAAAGATGGTGTTGGCATGTGAAAGGCCAGTGGAGTGGAGGGCTAAAGGGGCGCTTACGGCTCCCCCTCGTAGTATCGTTATGTTTATGCCATGGAATTTTGTTCCTGTTCCGGCTCCGGCTCCGTCTCCCTTCACCCACCACCCAAATTTAGTCGGCAATTTGACAATGTCTCACCTAAGTGTTAAATATTTAATAGATAATTAATTTTTCGAGTAAGATAACAGCTATCGATGAGCATGACGTGTGTATTTACTTGGAGCGTCAAATCTATTTGAAAGCGTGATGTTATTATACGCTTTGAAATATTATTTTAAAGTCAAAGGAAATCAAATGATGGATGCAGCAATTACTCACTTAAATTGGCGCCCCTTAGGTGGGTGGATCATGAGGTGCAAGTTGGTTGAGCTCGAGTTGGACCCGAGGTTTCGTTAGAGTTTGGTTATATAAATTAGCCGAATCCAAGAAATTTAGGGATCTGCTTGTAAGCTCGTAAATAGGCTCGATGAGTTAGAGTTTTATGGTTTTAAGACAACCAACAATCGACCTGCAGGTATGACCAAGAGGATTCACAGGTAAGTTTCATTTTCTCTTTCCTCCTTCTTTCCTCTTCTCCTTCCTCCTTTGTTCTTCCTCCAGTCCTTCATCGTTCGTCCTTCCTCGCTCATTCTTCTTTTTCTCCTTCCTCTTGTGTCTTTATTTTCTTCTTTCTCTTGTGTTTTTCCTATTCTACTTCTTCTTGTGTTTTTCCTTTTCGCCTTCCACTTGTGTTTTTCCTTTTCTCCTTCCACTTGTGTTTTTCCTTTTCTCCTTCCACTTGTGTTTTTCCTTTTCCTTCCTCTTGTGTTTTTCCTTTTCCTTCCTCTTGTGTTTTTCCTTTTTCCCTATCTTTTCCACTTCCCTTCTTCCATTTTTTTCCACTGGCTCGAGCTCGGCTTGGCTCGATATCAGCCCTACAAACGCGATGGAACCATGAGGGTATGCAACTAGACCATGCACGTCCATACATTGTAGTAATTATAGCACTCTGGACTTACTTTGATTTCCAATAGATGATGTGGCTACTAAATGTGACTTGGTGTAAGAATGTTAATTCGTGTTTCATTCATTTGTACAATGGTACAAATATACACTTCATGAGTGTTTGTTTCCCAGTTGGACTAGGAAATTTTACAAAGTAAAATAAAAAAAGATTGTGATTACAGCTGGATAAGATTACGGAATCCGTAACTGATTTGGAGTCTAAGAAGGAAGGTGTGTCAGCATGTATTGTCGACTGTACCATCTTCTGATACTTGGTGTGTATTTCTTTGTGTAACTCTGACTATATCATCAGGTGATACTTGATGTCTAACATTCCCCCGGAAGCTTGACGTTTGAGGAGAAACACGAAGTTTAGAGAGAAGTTTGCAAAACTATGACATGGAGAGGTCTTTGGTGAAGACATCAGCGATTTGATCTTGAGTCGAGATGAACCGAACTTGAAGAAGGCCGGAGGTGACTCGTTCAAGGATGAAGTGGTAGTCAAGCTCAACGTGCTTGACTCTACCATGGAAGACTGGATTCACAACGATGTAAGTGTCTGATAAATTGTCACACCACAGAATCAGATGCTACGAGATGAACACGCCGAGTTCCTTGAACAACTGTAAGATCCACGTCAACTCGGCAGCTGCAATTGCTAAAGCCCTATAGTCTGCTTCTGCACAAGAACGAGCGACAATGGGTTGCTTCTTGGAAGCCCAGGAGATGAGAGAGCCACCAAGAAAAGTACAAAAACCAATTACTGACCTTCGATCATTAGGGCAGCCGCCCTAGTCAGCATCAGAGTACACGTCGACACCAAGCTCAGATGATGGCTGGCTAATAATGTCGTGAGCGAGAGTGCCTTTGAGATACTGCAAGATAGGCTTAACCGCTGACCAGTGTACATCAGTGGGAGCCTGTTGAAATTGACATGTCTGGTTCACAACATATTGAATGTTTGGGCAGGTAAGGGTGAGGTATTGCAGAGCGCCAACGGTTGCTCTGTAAGTAGTGGGATCCTCCAGCGGTGTGCTTTCATATTTAGATAACTTTGAGCTAGCAACTATTGGGGTTGAAAGGGGTTTGACCTCTGTTAGGTCAAGACGGGTAAATAAATCCCGAGTGTATTTAGTCTGAGCAAGATGTAGGGCATTCGGAATACAAGTGACTTCAATCCCCAGGAAGTAGTGTAAAGAACCCAGGTCCTTTACCAAAAACTCCTTTTGTAACTGTTGGATGAGCTCACGAATGTCCAGTGGACTGTTGCCTATAACTATAATATCATCAACATAGACAAGGATAAATGTAACACTATGTGCAGTAGACCGTATAAGGAGGGAAGAGTCAGTTTTAGATAAAATGAACCCCAACTCAAGTAAGAAAAGGGTGAGGCGATGATACCAAGCCCGAGGGCTTTGCTTGAGATCGCAGAGCGACTTGTGTAACTTACACACAACATTTGGGCAAGACTTGTCTTGAAAACCAGGAGGTTGAGTCATGTAGACCTCCTCGACGAGGGTGCCATTCAAGAATGCATTGTTAACATCAAGTTGGCGAATAGGCCACCGTCGACCAACTGCAACAGTGAGTACAGTCTGAATCGTAACTGGTTTAACAACCGGACTGAAAGTTTCAGAATAGTCTTAGCTTTCCTTTTGGTTGAACCCCTTAGCAACCAACCGTGCCTTGTATTTGTCAATGTTGTCGTCCACCATGGTCTTAACACGAAAGACATTTCTCATAACAGAAGCACCTGGGTGCCCTAACCTACGATGCCAGAAAGAAAAAGAAAAACTGACGACAGCAAACAACTACGAGATGCATTATGGTCAATGACGTAAAGTCCATCCTTATTCCGTCCCTTGAGTAGAAGTTTGCCCGAACACGAAAGCCAATGAAATCAAAGGTAACAACACAATTATTATCAGACGTGAGTTTGGAAATAGATAAAAGATGTTTAAGAGAGGAGAGAACACAGAGGACCCCCTGGAGAGGCAGAGATTAGGTAAGGTGACAAGTGTCAATGGCAGAAATCGACAAACCTGAACCGTTTCCAAGCATGACTTGATCCGGACCACTGTAACTACCACTGTCAGTCAGGAGGGACGGATCCGAGGTGATGTGATACGATGCACCATAGTCGATGTAACACGTTGCATCAGAGTGATTATCAACTTACACAGAATGCACTTGAGGGGTGGGCAAGGGCTGATAACTCAGATTGAATCAGTTGTGACATTGTATGGCTGAATGTCCTCTTTTGTTGCAGATTTGACTGAGGGGGCGATTTGAGGAATCGCCTCGGTCAGTTTGAGAGAGACCATGGCCACGACCATTCTAATTGGTTTGACCGCGACCCCACGAAGCACGTCCACGACCACCATGACCACCGCCATGGGAGCCCCGCCCAGCAACATTGAGAGAGAGCCGGGAAGAGTTATCGAAATTCTGTAGTTGAGCTTGAAGTTGCAGTCTATGTTCCTGTGTGAGTAACAGGTTGGTGAGAGTGTCGAATGTCACTGGTTTGACTTGGCCAGTAACCGTCTGTGCAAATAGTTTGAAATCGTGTTCAAGACCGTTAACCACAAAGTGTGTGACAGTTTGATCTTCAAGAAGTTCACCAGTTGCAGCGAGATTGTCAATAATCTGTTTAACGTTCTCCAAATAGGCACTCATCGTCATGGTACCTTTTAGCAAAGGCTGGAGTGTGAATCGTAGATAGTTCACACGGGCCTGGGAGGTCAATGCATAGGCTCGTTGAAGCTTGAGCCACATCGCCGAAGCACTGGTAAGGCCGATGGTTTGTCCAATTGTTACATTGGTCAGAGTGGTTACGATCCAACTCTGGATCGTCTGGTCAAGGGCATACCACTACGTGTATTCTGACGTAACAGTAGTAGAGTTGGTAGTCGAATATTTGAGAGGTGGTTTGATGGAGCCGTCGACAAATCCCATGAGGGATTGGCTGTTGAAAAAGAAAGAAACTGTTGTCGCCATAGTAAATAGTTGTCTCGATCAAGCTTGATCGAGATATGATGGGTTATGTTAGTGACGGTCACCAAGAACTGGCCGAGAGTCTGTCCGAGATCAAACAAAGTATCCCGACTAGGAGTTTGGGATTGGACAATGAAGCAGTGGGGGTAGAGGACGATTGAGAAGAACTGGAGCCGGCCATGGAAGAATTAGGGTTTGACGGTCGTGAGCGAGAAGAGGAGGTTTAGGGTTTTGCGTGGAACTGGGGCTGGCTTGATACCATGTAAGAATGTTAATTCAATCGTGTTTCATTCAGTTGTACAATGGTACATTTATACACTTCGTGAGTGTTTGTTTCCCAATTGGACTAGGAAAGTTTAAATAATAAAATCAAATAAGATTGTGATTACATCTGGATAAGATTACAAAATTCATAACTAATTTGAAGTCTAAGAAGGAAGGTGTGTGAGCTTGTACTGCCAACTGTACCATCTTCTGATACTTGGTGTGTAACTCTTTCTGTAACTCTGACTGTATCATCTGGTGATATTTGACGTCTAACACTTGGCACACAAGTAATGATTGAGTGTTAAAATTCGAATGGGAAGTTGGAGGCTAGTAAAAGTAAAGGATGCAACCTAGTCTTGAGAGGGATTTAAATTTGAATACCCTAGGTGGCATCTAAAGGGTTATGGGACTTTTTCTATAACCTAAACCCAATAGATTGTTTCCTTTTCCTTTGGGTTAAATGTTACACTTATTATAGAGGTAGATAGATAGGAGCAGTACAAAAGTAAGATTGTTTTTCACTTAAAGCTCTTGATCATGAATTTTCCATCTCCTTCTTTACTCTTTCTTTGAATTAGAGTCTAGACCTCAGTTCCCTTGGCCATTAGAGATCTTCGAGAAAGAGGAGAAAGAGGAGGAGTAGGTCATATGAAAAATTTAGGCGGATTAGAATCATATTTATTGTAAAGAGATAATTAGGATTTATTTGTAAGTTTATGCTGGAATAGACTATATTCTAATCATGTAACTTTTGATTTATTATTAATGAAGAAGACTTTTCCCCTAGTCTATTAGTCATGCGTTACATAAATAAACCTTATCTCTTCTCCCTCTTTTGAACCTTAACTCACCTTTTTTTTTCCCCATTCTAAACCCTAATTCTTCTTCAGCGTTCATTAATACAAATCAGGATCATGGACTATGTCCTAACCATGTTTGCACAATTGACCTTGGAAATGCAAAACTGGATGGTTTGTGTGGGAATTAGAGTTCACTCAGCCTAATCAGAGTTGAACCTCGATTTCGATTAAAGTTACCCAAGTATGGTAACGAGCTAGTCTTATAAAAAGCAGTAAAAAATTCAAAATAAGAAAATACTTTTAAAATTTATCTTTGATTTGATATATAATATACAATTTGATATAATATATAATAATTTTTTTATATATATTATCTTACAATGTTGATTATGCATGTTGAGTTCATAAAAGTATTTTTGCTATTATATATATTAGCTTAAAGAAATATTATTTAATTTTGTACAACAAATTATCTATTTATATGGTGTATGTGAAAACCACATATTGACATAGAATTAGGGTTGACTCAAGCCAAATTGAGTCAATGCTTGAGCTTGGCCTGAACAAGAATGAGCTCGAACTCGAGCCTAAAAGATGATCAAGTTTGATCTTTTCCATGAAACTCAAACTCGAGCTCGAGTTCAAGCTGGCTCGGAATAACTTGAACAAAGAACTTAGAAATACAATGCTAGATGAACTCAAAAAATTAAAATAGAGTAGAAAGTATGAAGAAACACAAAAAAAGGGGTCTACAAAACAATACGAAAAGGAAACATCACATTATTCAAAGAAACCACAAAAGGGGAAAATTTTTAAACTATAAAAGGCAAAAACAAATCAAATGACCCAAGTAAAGAAAATCATAAAAGAGACATACAATAAAGGAAGAAATAAAGTGAAAAGAACAAAAAAATAGAAAAAGAAGTAGGAAAACAAAAGTACTAACTCGTTTGTGTAACCGATGAGAATGGAAGGAGAGTGTGAGTTGTGGAGTCGTAGAGCACGAGAAGAAAGAGTGACTTTGAAGCCCTAAAGTAGAAGTCTGAGGTCTCTAGAGTGGGACATAAGAATCTAAAATAGAAAAATTTTGGGTCAGTGGGTTGGGGACGAAAGAAAAGAATAAAACTTAAGAATTAAAGTGGTTAATTTGCTAGCCTACGAGCTAATCTCATTGAAGTTCACTAAAATATAATAACAAATAAACCTTCACTTTACAAGATAGACCTCTACATATTCTACTTTATAAAAAAATTTGTGACTATTTTAAATACAAAAGATTCATTTGCTTTACAAAAAAATACATAAAATTCACATGGTAAAAAAAAATTGAAATATTTCTATGTACAAAAAAATTAATTCAAAACTCAAGCTTTACAAAAGAGAAGTGTTGATCGCCACAATCATTTAGAAATCCTTGTTTGCCACCAATCATCCATTCTAGCTAAATGCATAACCAATTGATCATCTGCAAGAAGAACCAAACAAAAGAAATAACTAAGTTAAATTGGTTTAGAGACACACTATTGTTTGCATTAGTTGCAGAAGTTTGAGACTCGTACAATGGATACTCATCATCTGATGTAAAAACTTCACTTAAATAATTTAAACAACTGAAATAACTACACCACATCAACACATAGGAAAACTAATATTAATACCTTACTTAAAATGTAAGAGTAAGTAACCCTCTTTTTCATCAACTTAGGGCAATTTCGTTTATCATGATTTTCCAACTTATTCCAGCCTTGAAACAATTGTTTAATTATGACGCCTCATTCTACTAATTTTTCTTTTGTGCACTTCAATCTCTTTTTGCTACCATTTATTTTTGAAATTTCAGAAGGATCGATGACTGGCATTCTGGAATTATAACCAATTTTATTCATACCTAAACCATCATCCAACTATTTAGGACATATGAATTTATCCAATTTATGGCGAAGAGCAACTATTATTTTTTTTACTACACATGCTTCGGTTGAATAATTCGCTATGCATAACAATTAGGCCAAAGATGTTGTAACTCGCCTTCATGATTAGGTTTTCTTTTAGACATGTCTTCTCGTAGTTTACACCCGTTATTATTAAAATTAATCAATTTCATGCATTTTATCTCTACTTTTCGTAATATAAGACTAAGAAGTGTGATCAATATATTCATTTCTAAAAACCATTAGAATGTGCCTACGTGGGATCCCCTCTAGCCCAAATTTCATGCAAGAGTACATGATAATTGTTGAGATAGATCACTTAATTCAAGCTCTCTTTTAATTTTTTTTGAAAAATTAAAAAAGTATAAAACTTGTGTATAACTTTTCTATTTTTTTCTCAACATTGAATTTAGTAGCATATGAGGTTTGGTATATAATGTGTCATGATTCACTTTCTTTACGTTTTGGCATTACTTTCTTATGATAGCTTCATAGTGGTGGATCAATTCAACTTATGTTTTCTTTGCACTGAAATAAATGACGAAGTAAGAATTCATACTTTTTGTTGGGTAGTCCACATTCAAACTATGAATATATATTTACAATAAGCAAGGACCCATTGACTACGCTCAGTAAAAATTTGATGCAACTATTACAATATGGTCCAAGTGATAAGTCTGAGTGGCAGTCCTTGTTGCTTTCAATCTTTGGGAGTAACAAAATTTCACACATAATTTGCAAAGGCAGTCTAAAGTTTTTCATCACTGCAATTGGCACAACTCTCTCCCCAACCTTGTTTAACATGTACCACATACAGTACTTGCGAAGAGTGTTTGAAAAAATAAGTTGCATATCATATATTATAGATGGATCCTAATATGTTACAATGGCATAAGAAGGTTGATCTAACATTATACTGTGAAATTGTTGAAACAACGAAACAAATAAATCATCCTTATCATCCTTTAATAACCCATAACCAAACGTAGGATACTATCCATGGTGATTCACTCTGATAAAATGTACAAACACAAGTTTGTACTGATTAGAATCATAAGTACTAGAATCAAATGCTACTATTTCACCAAAACGATGAAAGGTCATTCTTACCTCCCCATCCGTCGAAAAAAAAAAGGTAAACCTCTTCTCATTATCAACTCAATAAGCATAAAAAAAAAATGAAGGTTTTGCTTCTTGTAGATCTTTGAAATGATCCACTAACTTTGAAATGATCCACTAACTTTGAAATGATCCACTAACTTTGAAATGATCCACTAACATGTGGGCATCATAATCTTTTAAGTTGTGCCTTCCATTCAAAATTTATTACATCTTTGTCAATGTAGTGAGTTTATCATATTCTCTAAATAAAATATAAAAAAATGATATCACTTTTGAAATAGAAACATTGGCATCCTTGAATACTGAAACAAACTCTTATGCACTGAGGTAATTTATCGATTTATGGGCAAAAATTGCCTTTTTGCAACGAGTCAATATAACATGGCTATTGCTCTCCACGAATTTCACTACTTTCCACTTCTCATTGTGGCTTTTAACGAATCTAATTAATACCCTACACCCCTCTCTTGTGATTCATCTCACTCTTTTTTAGGGCTCCATTATAAAATTGAGTTTTTTTTTTAAATTCAAATTGACAATCATTAAAATTAATCCGTTCCCACAATTACTTTAGCTAACATTGTATGGAGCTGCTATCCTAGAACTAATAGGGTAGTTTGAAAATAAAATAAAAGGAATTGCATAAGAAAATGAGTAGAGAACAAACAAAGAAGATTGAGTTGGAACTCGACAATAGCTCAGTGGTCCCATGGGAGTTATTGCTACGGGAGATATTGGATTTGTGTCTCTACAACAACATTGGAGCATTAGAGTAAGTTCAAAAATAAGAGTTGGTATTTGCTCTTTTAAAAAAAAAAATCAGAAAAAAAAGACAATTTTTTTTTATAAAAAATTGAATCTTTTAACAATGGTGTATGCTAATTTCTAACAATGGGCCAACCAAATTGTGACAAGATATTTAGTTAAAATATTAGATAAGTACCAAATTACCTAAGATGTGGCCAAACTTTTATATTTAAAATTTAAATATTATATTCCACTCTAAAATACCATTCTTACTTAAAATATAAGATTTGGGTCTAAAATACAACGTGATTACGTGCTCGCTTACACTGTTAATTTTCAGTTCAGCAGCCTGCGAACTCGTTCCCCACAACAGCCCCTAAATTATTATCATTATTATTTATTTATTTATTTATTTTACCAAGCGTTGCCCATGTTTCTTTTTACACCAAAGATTTGATTTAGTTGATCGAATTTATGTACAGAATTGAGATGAAGAACAAAATTGGCACTTTTATGGATAAAAAAATAAAACAATCCAATACATGCTTCAGTTCTATTTCGAGAGCCCCTTCTTCTCTCAAGTTCTTCATACGAACCCATCATCAGAATCCGCGGAGTTCGTGTTGGAGTAATCATCCGACACGAACTGCGCCGGCAAGTTTCCAAATCTCGGAATAACCCTGTTCTCCGGTGACCCCCCCGCCGGCCGGCCGCTCCCCTGATCCGTCGCGCGTTTGTTGTTGTTGTTGTTCTTCTTCTTCTTCTGTTTCTGCTGCTCATTCCTCGCAACATCTACACAGACCTGATCCACAAGTCGAAGAAAATTTTTCACGACGACGAACAATTGAAGCGGGTGATACCCTTTTTCCGCTGAAGCCCCCGCCTGGTAGTAATCGTAAGTTCTCTTCACCAGCTCCAAGACCCTCTTCTCTTCCTCGCGCACTTCCTCCAGCTTCCCTTCGGCTTCCTCCAAGAACCCTTTCATCGTCTTCGCAAACTGATCATCTTCGCCCAGCCCGGATACGAATCGTCGAATCTCTTTGACTCGGGCCTCCAGGGTGGAACGAGTCGTGGAGAACGATTCCATGTCTATCGCCGCCGCCTTTTTCACGTTCGCGAATTCCACGGCGAGTCCTCCGACCACCGGGAGCCCGAGTCGCATGTATTCCATCTCTCTCTCCTCCTCCTCGGTGGTGGCGGTGGCGGCGTTGTGGCGGTGGTTTCTGCTGAGTACGCAACGCTTGCCTTCGGAACGTACCACTTGTTCCACGACGAAGTGAAGCAGCGTGGTCTTCCCGTCGGTGCTCTTGACGTCGGAGAGCTTCAGGAGCGCGGAGAGGTTGAAGGCCTGGGCGTTCCCTCTCGCGGTTCCGGCGTTCATTCGGTTCCCGGCTTTGAGGACGGCTTCGAGGAGCTTGAGGAAGAGACCCCGGTTCCGGAGCTCCCCGCAGGCGGTCTCGAGCGTGCGGAGGGAGTCTCGGAGGTGGACAATTTCCGGGTCGGAGGTCGCTTTGAAGAGCATCGCGCGGAGGCGGTCGAAGGGGGAGGGGACGCTCCGGAGAAGGTGGTACAGGAAGAACTCGGCGTCAGGGAGCTTCGACGGGTCGCCGGAGAAACAGAGTAATGTGGATTGTTCTTCTGGGGTGGGCGCGAGCTTGGCGAGCTTCTCGAGGGTGTCGAGGCCGAGGCCGTCGCCGGCGGCGACGGCGTCGAGGATCTCTCGATGGGTGGCGGCGAGGGAGCGGAGGACGATCGCGACGTTTTGGGACTTGCGGGGGTCAAGAAGGTGGTTAGCGGGTTGGTCGGCGGCGCCGGCGGCGGCGGTTTTCGTCTTGCGGTTCGTTGCGACGTAGCCGAACAGTGCCTCCATGAGATCGTCGTCTACGCGGAAGGAACCGCTGCCGATCTTGTCCCAGACCATGGAGTGATCGGCGTGAGGCGTGACTTTATCCCAGTGTAATGGTTTTAGTACTTTTGCCTCAATATCTCTCGGCTTCTCCGCCGGGACCTTCCCCTTCCCCTTCCCCGATTCCCCCGACCTCGAAGTCGTCCGGGACGGCACCGGCGGCGGCCTCGATGTCGACTTTCCCCCAATCGACCTCGCCGCTGATGACGGACCCGCGAGTTTAATCGGTGGCGCCGGGGGAGGAGGAGGTTGAGGATCCTGTTTTTTGTTCGGCGGAGGCGGCGGAGGAGGAGGGGGCGGAGGAGGAGGAGGAGGCGGAGGAGGAGGAGGAGGAGGCGGAGGAGGCGGAGGAGGAGGTGGAGGCGGAGGAGGAGGTGGAGCGGAGGTGGAAGAGCTGCCAAATTTCGCCGACGACAAGCGGAGATTATTAGGAAGAGGTAGATGATGACGCGGGTCTGTGGAACTCGATATCTCCCCTGATGATAACAATGGAAGCTCCTGAACGCGCTTCGATTTCGATTTCGATTTCGATTTCGAGTTCCTCTCAACTCCTCCTCCGTGTTGCCCTTCCAAGAAGTACTTTTTGCTGAATCTGCTCTTCCCGTCGCCGCAATCGAGCCTCCTCCAGTACAGCACATCCAGCCCGTTCTCATCCACAATAACCCCTTTTAGCGTCCCCCCAAACCTGTGCGTCTCCGGCTGCTGCTGCTGCTGCTGCGGCGGCGGCGGCGGCGCATCTGGACGAGTCGTCTCCGCGTCCCCAACGGCCGCGACCTTCTTCTTCCTCCTGGGCAGAATCGCAAACTTATGCAACAGAAAGAACAGAACCCCCGAAACCGCGAGCGTGCTCGCCGCCGTAACGCCCACCGCCGTCCCCACTCTAGACTTCTTCGACTTGTTTCGCGGAGGAGCAGATGTCGTTGTCGTCATGGGAACCTCCGCCGGCGGAAGAAGAGGAGGAGGAGGAACGGGAACCGGAACCCTGTCGCGACCCGCGGTGGAGAAACCCGGAAAAATCGTCTCGATGTTGTGCGGAGAATCGGAAGAAGAAGAAGAAGAAGAAGGAATAATGCTCAACAGGGTAAGTAACAAAAGGACTAAAGATAAATTGCGGGTTTTGGATTGAATCAGAGAAGCCATGAACATTAATGAAAGGAACGAAACTCGAGAGAGAGAGAGAGAGAGAGAGAGTAGAACCCAGAGAGAGAGAGAGAGAGAGAGAGAGAAATGGCGGACGGAAGGAGAAAGAATCGGAGAAAGGGAAGAAGGAACTGTTCAGAGTTTGGACTTTGTTTTAGTTTAGTCTTTTCTGTCTTTCTTGTTATTTAGATTTTGTTTTCGGGCGCGTGTACTCACTACTGACTCGTTTCTTTCTTTGACACTTTCAATGAAGGGCAGTTGACGGCCGGTGCGCTTTCTTTTTCTGTCCGCCATATCGCCGTCAAAATGACACCAATGCCCATCCCGAGGGTTCGAAATTCCATTCGTTTGGGTCTATTTCACGAGGGTAGTTTAGGTATTTTATTAATTTAAATTGTCAAACGGCTGTTGGTGATGCGGGTGAGATTTCGGTGTGGTAGTTTTACTCCGTCTCACTCCACGGCCAGCTTCTTTTTTCTAATTTTAAAATATTTTTTTTATTATATATATATATATATATATATATATATATATATATAGCAAATAAAAGATCAATAAAATGGCCATTAAGGTGCAACTCTCATAAAAGTCAAGATTAAGGGTGTCAACCTTACTAATCAGCCAATTAAAGTTTCATTTATCTTATAAGATTATCCCAACTATCAATTATGAAACATAAGAAATAAAGTCAATCTATATCGTACTATCTGTTTATTCGAAATAATAATATGGGCGTATTTAAGTTTTATTTTTTAATTTTAAAATTTTTTTATTGTCTCCCCGATATACACGAGTAGTTTTTTAACTCATAATTATTAATAAGATAAATTATTGTTTCACCAAAAACCCGCCGGTCCGTGAAGAGGCGCGATCGAGAAATATATCGATTAATTCAGAATAATTTTTGTTTACAATTTGGGGTGTGAGTGAAGAAAAAGCGAGTTCAATTTCCTATGATTCCTCCGATTAGATCTACGTTACAATTTTGGTGAAGTTTAAGCTTTTGGCGAGTCGTTGTCAAGACTCGAGTTGCAGGAATGAACGTTCACGAACTTGAGTGGGTTTGGTCGATCGGACGGAGGTATTTGTGCTCCGCGTGTGTCGACTTATGACATTGCTGGTGATCGTGTAGAATTGTTCCTGGTCGAATTGTTGAACAACGAACGACGAGTGGCTTGACTTCTCTGGTTCGAAAGCTTCTGTGCCTGGAGTCTCTTCTCGATGAAGGAGTTTTCAGACCTTTATTTTTTTGAGAGGGAAGCTCTGGGCATGGAGTGATTTTCTCGGCTAGAATGCTCTCGAGCTTGATTTTTTCCAACCCCTGCGATAGGGAATTTTTGGCCTTTTGTAGCCTGTCTGTGTAGCTGTTGAGGAATGTTACCTAGGAGAGGGGATCGTAATCCTCTTTTTGCTGGTGAAGTTGAAGAAGAATAGGGGAGGAAGAAGATCAGGATCATGGCCTCCATTTCCTCCTTCAGTTAACGATTTCGTTTAGTTGTTGCTGAGGCTTATGTGTACTTCGGTTGTTGACTGGTGCTGACTCGTCGATTCCTTGCTGACGGGGCGTCGACTGTACCGATGACGCAGCGGTGCGAACAAACTCGACGATGGGCCGTAATAGAGATCTTTACATTTTGACGAAGCCTACCCAAAACGACAAACTGTTGGATCAGGTGGACATTTGGGCTCGATCTAAATTGGGCTATGCACATTTTGATGCATAAAATTATTTAAAAAATAAAAAAAATCATTAGAAACTAAATTAAAATGAAAAAAAAAAAATTAATTTTAAGTATTTAATATTTTTTGAAGTTGTAACTTTAATTTTGTATAGAGAGTTTAATTACTCGGCCATGCTGGTTGATGTGAGCCTGTACGAGTCTCGAGCCCGGATCCGCTGGCCAAAATGCAGTGTGGCCAAAGCGAATCACGGGTCGCCACATCACAAAATCACCTGTGCGGGTTGATGTGGCACCCCGTGATTCGCTTTGGCCACAGTGCATTTATCCGGGTTCACGAGTATCGGCCGAGTGGATTGGTCGAACTGACTCGGGGTCTGCGAGCAGGGTTCGAATCCGAGTCCGTGAACCTGGCTTCCTGTCCCTCATTGCAAAATCCGTTGTCATAGACTCATAGTAGTTGGGTTCGGAGTAAGCTGCACATACATACAGAGAAAGAGGCATGGACTGCAGCGCCGTAGGATGCGGAAGGCCAGGCAGTAGGCGTTGCGGCATCTGCGGTGCCGTAGCCTATTGTTCTCGCTCTCATCAGGTCATTCTTTGCATTCTCCTTTTGTTTTTTGACTTGTCTTTTCTGTAACTTTAGTTTCTCAGTTACTCTCTATTCACTTTATTACCTAATTCATGCATTTCCATCTCTCGTCGATCGTTTCACTTAGGTAATTTTTTTAAATTTTTGTCTTTTATTTTTCCTGCGGAATTTTCTTATGCCTCCTATGACAAGCCTTTAACATATTCGGAACTTGATCATTTTTCTATAACTTCAGTTAACAAGGTCAACGATCCTTTGTTGCTGCTACTGCACCCATTTTCTGACTTCTCAGTGTTTCTAGTGTTTGCGTGTCTGCTCGGTTTTTCTAAGCGCCTCTCAATGTTCTTACGAGTGAAGTTCTTTCCCTCTGCATCCCTACAAGTGCTAATAAGACCACTTGAACACTTTGAAAGGCTGAGTTCTGGATAGAAGGATTAGGCTATATGTATTGGGTGGACTATGATTGGATTCAAGTTCACTGGGTGTCGCATCCAGCACCGACCAACCTTTTCTAAGCTTGATAATTTTCTGGCCTCTCTAATTGACTCTAGTTGTGCTCCTCTTCTGGACAGTGAGCAAGAAGGTATTTCTAACCATTGGTCAATCTTGTTGGACCCGAAAAATGGTACCTGCTGACAAAAGGCAGTTTGAATATAAAAATGCTTAGTCAGAACATCAAAATGTTCTCTCTCTCATGGTGGAAGGAGTTTGAAGTTTTCGGCCCTGAACAAGAAATCTTAGTTATCAAGTAAAAACTGCAGAAGGAGAAGTCATGGGACAAACATCAGACAGTTTCCCTATTTGCAGAAAAACATCCTTGGCCTGCAGGCTGATGCCTTGCATTCTATTGAAAAAAGTAGAGCCTTTACTCACATTGAATATTTTGGGCCTGCTTTGTTGCTTTTAAATGTAAGGAATTTGAAGTTATGGTATCAGAGGGAGAATTTTGGCGATGACGTTAAAACTGCTGAGTTATATGCCCAATAATACACTGAGCCACTGTAGATACAAGGGGCCTCTACATTGGCAATTTCCTGGGGTAAAGGAGCCTCCCCACCATGGAAGCTGAAGCACCTATATGATGAACTACACTTTTCACCCACATATGGCAGATTCAATGGAAGCTCATTCCTTGGTCAGCTAACTCAACGGTTGATACCTTAACCCAGGTAGGAGCCCAAATAATTTTTCTAGCAAATGGGTCTAATCATCCACTAGTGTAAGTTAAAAAGCAGGTAAAGTTAGAACGAAGAAAGATGATTGTAACAACTCATTGTATTCATTAGAAATCATCAATATGAGAATGCATCATTTTCAAAAAAAAAAAAAAAAAAAAAAACAACTGTTAAGAGAAGAAATCATGAACCAATTTTTCTGGAAAGAGATCCTCCACCTGCAGGTTGATGCCTTGGATTCCTGTGAAGAAGGTAGAGCCCTTACGTTGATATTCTGGGCATATTATTGCTTTTAAATCTCTTTAAAGTTTGATCAATCATGAGGGAATTATTTGGAGGCAACAAACTAGATGTAACTGGCTAAAACAAGGAGACAGGAACACTCGTTTCTTTCATCTTTCTATCCATTGACTCACCCCAGGATCTAACAGAAGTTCTTCCTATCCGTAAATGGGGAGTTCTCCTCTAATAGATTTAAGATTACTACTTGCAGTTCTTTTGTTTGTAGGGCTCTACTCAGCATCATTTACTCATCATCTACCTGTTTCTTGAACAAAGAGATAGATGTGGTCCTCACATTGGCCCTAATGAAGTGTGAAGGGTAGATAAATCTTAGATGCTGCAATGTTGGTCCATGAAGTCACTAACTCTTCTTTGCAAAGGAAGAGGCTCGGCTCCTTTAGAAGCGGCTTGATAAGGAGAAAGGCCTTTGATAGAGTTAATCAGTTCTGTTTGGATGTTATAGTGCAACATCTAGGATTTGGAAACAAAAGGTTATCTCAAATTTGGTCTTGAATTTCGTCGGCTACCTATTTTATTACGTTAAGCAAACACATTTTTGGATACTTTGAAGACTCGAGGTTTAAGCCATGGTGCAGTTATCTCGCTGCTCCTCTTTGACATTGTGAGTGGGTGAACAACTTAGGGGTCTCATCAAATAGGCCTTTGATATTTGCTGGTTTAAAGATGTAATGTCATGTGTTTCATTCCCAATAAAGCAGTTGGTGATGATACAATTTTATTCCATGAGGGCTTTATTGATGAAGTGATAACCTAAATGGTTTCCCGATCTCTTTGAGGCGATATCTGGTCAAAAAGTAAACTGAGGGAAAACCTCTTTTTATTCCATACAACTAATGATAAGCTTAGCACATGCCTACCTATCTTGGGTGTTACATCAGTTCCTTGTTGAACACGTAATTGGACTTTCCTCTACTCCATAGCTGAGTTGATAGGAGCCTACGGGACCCAATTTTTGAAAAGATGAAGTCTCAACATAGAAAGGGCAGCTCAAAACAAGCAGACTTACTCTTCTACAATTATGTTTGGTTGGCATTCCAATTGGGATTCAAGCAGTTTCAAGCATCACTTTCTTCAATGGCATGCCATTTGCAAGTGGAGTTCATTAGGAGGTCTTGGTATCCGAGCTATAGTGCTCATGAACAAAACTCTCCTTATGAAATGGTGTTGACACATTTGCCAGGTATTCCATGGTGCTCAGTCATTGTTGGGAAAATGGGATCCCCTACTAGTATTTGGAGACTTGAATAGTACCCCACTGACAACCTCTCAATCTGCAGGAGATGTATCTCGACCTTTTAACATTTCGAGCTAGCGTGGTTTCAACTTGGGGATGAGCTCAGATCACTTTATGGTCCTGTAGGTGGCTCAAAAGTTCCACTCTCCATGATGAGTTCCCTTGAGGCATCCTAATATATTAGTGGTTGAACGTCTTGATAGTCGATCCCCACTAGCATTCAAGTGGATTCTTTAGACGTGAGTTTTGCAACCTGGAGGCACTTTCAGCTTGTTTTGGTCTATGCTCTCAGCTGCCTACTCAAATGTCCTGACAAGGTGTGGGAGCCTAATCCAAAGGGAGATCATTCTATTACCTTGGCTTATTGATGTCTTAAAGTCGCCTTAAAGAGGGAGTTGGTCCTCTGCAAGCCAGGAATTATTTGATTTCAAGGTGAAATTCTTTACCTAGAACGTCTTACACAAGAAAATGCTGACCTGAGATAACTTTCACAGAAGAGGCACCTCGATCCTGAATTGTTCTTGCCTTCTTTGTGAAGGAGAAGAAGAGACAACTGATCAGTTGATATCGTTTTCCACAGATATTTTTAAGTTGGTTGTCTAAGCTTTTTGGTATCCACTTTTGCAGTATGTTTGATGCATTTCCTGTCCACTTGTCTCGGGAAATGAGGTAGCTGAGGAATTCATGGTTTAGGAAGATCCTCACAAGTGAGCCTTCATAAATGTGGCATTCCTCTTCCTTCCTCTACTGCTCCCTGTGGGCCAAACGGATAAGGGTCTGACAAACAACTAAGTGCACTATATTAGCAACTCTAGAGGATGAGGAGAGAGGACCAGAGAGGGGGGGGGGAGGAGATGTGGTGTTGGGGTGAGTTCTTTCATTCTGTGTGATGACTCTTGTATTATCTTTCTTCATATCTGTTCGAAAGTATGATTTTCATTGTTTATCATTGTAAAAAAATTTATATTATTTATTCCCATTATGGTGTACTATCATGGGTTGGCAGTTCTAGGTTTTGGTGGATAGTAGTATTTTGGACTTTTTTATCGTAATATTTATTTATTCTCATGAGAATTGTCATCTGTTTTCTAGGTGTCACATTGGAATGATCATGAGAAAGAATGCAGGAGACTGGAACAACAAATGAAACGTGTGGATGTTCTGAATGATTTCCCATTTACATTTACTGTTGAAGCTACGCAGCAGGTACCTAAACTTCCTACGTGTTCTCTGGCATTAAGAAATTGTCTAGCCTTGCTTTGATTAGAGTTTTTTGGCGGATAGTTGTGGTTCAACGGTCTTTGCTCCACTTGTAACCTCTAGTTCTTTCAAACTTTCATTATTATTTCCATTGATTGATCAACCAACTCAGTGTAGTATTGTGAATTTGTATTCCTTGATCACCCAACTCGTGGGACCCTCTTAAGCTTGAATTTATAATTCTGTTTCCTCTAATAATAACATTGCACCTTCTTCAAAGAAACCTCGTTCCATTGGTTGGCTTCCAATTGATGGTGCCTATAGGCTGTTCCATGTGGAGCACATAGGAATTTCTTGAGAACTGATTGTACCAATGCACCTTTTTCTTCAAGGGAATAGTGCTTTTGTTGAGCTATTGTAGTTAATTCCATATTTTGGATGGGTGCCTTTTCTGTTTCTTTAGTCCTCTGCTAGATTGAATTGATGCCTGATCTTATTTATAATTTTTCTTTCAGTAGATATGTGAAAAGCTGCTAACACGGTGTTCCTTCTTGATGAGGAGAGGCCTCCATGAAATAGGAATGTGGAAGTTGGAATGTGGTTGTATGCCATTGCTTTCTTCTGCTGATCATTCACGGTTTCTTCTCACCTCTTTGCTTGTACTAATTGTCACTATATGATATTGAGTACTGGGGTATGTGCCAAAATGCTTAAAAGCACATTGGATTGAGAGGTGGAATAAGTTATCAGCTAGTAAGAATTCATGTGGTGGTTTATATGAGTATACTATGTGCCAATATCTAGTAGGAGACGGTTTCAACATTTTGGTTAAGGATAGGAACTTTTTAATATTTAGAATTCCTTTATGCCAACAATATACAAACAGAATTAGGTAGGGTTATGTTTAGAGCATCATTACATGATAACAAGTTAGATGATTAAATATTTTGTTTCCAAGCACATGAGGATCCTATTTGTGGTTCCAACCAGGATGACTGACTCCTGGAGGCAGAGGTGTTCGCTGTCTAGTGGGGTCTTCAGCTTGTGAAGGAGAATCTGTGGTAACTGATGCAGGTGGAGGGGGATTGGAGACATGTATTAGTTGGCTGAAGGGGTCAAATGCACCTGCTTGGCATTTTTGGGGGATTTGTAATAAGATTCTATCTCTATCTCGCTTGTTTTTATCCTCTTGGCATCATGCACTTACATTGGCTAATGGTATGGCCAATCCTGCAAAGGAAGCACTTTTCTTCCAAATCTTGTAGTGAGGTCTCATCCTTATGTTTGTCATTTTGTCTGCTTCCCTGAATGAAATGCGTCATTTCTCAAAAACGAGCACACATGATTCCTTTATTATCATATGGTTTTCTTAAATTTGTTTTTCTTGCATTGATTAATTATGAGGAGAAATTTCCTTGACAGTTATTTTGGATTTTTTTCCCTTAGGGTTTATAATGATTGGGATCTACCAAGTATCATGTGCCCGTGTAGTGGTATTTTCCATTCTTTTTCTAGTCTTTTGGTACAGACAAAATGGGTTTTAATTAGGAATAGGAAAGATTTTTTTGCTCAGTTCTGTCTTACATGCAGAGCCAAAGAGCCCGATGCCGAAGTGTTTGAGTTGGAATGATTACTATAATTGGAGGTGCCTCCCTCTACATTCACCTGTTGCTTTACTTCTTCATTGGGTATGATTTTTGTTTTTCTTTGCTGGTTGCTTGCTTCAGAGTCTTCAGAACTATGAGTTAATGGCTTCTGTTTTCTTAATGTGGTTTCATGGCTTATATGGCTAGTATTTCATGTAATGCAGCACCTTACAACAGCGACCTTTGTTAAAGCCTTAAATGTCCTTTACCCAAATCCTATGTGTTTCCTACACACTTGCTTGATAGGGTACAATTGAATTGCCAACACTTGCCTACTTTACCCATGGTTGCGAGTTGTTGATTATTTTGGCTAAAGCATAGTTTAATCAGTTTAATGAGTCCCTCATAGTTTAATGAGTTGAAGCATCTTGTATTTATATGTAGGGAAGAAGCATTCTAACTTGGCTAATCATTTCGGGATTATCCTTGGATCCAACTTCACATGATATTAAAGCAAGCATGCAATGCATTGGCTTCCACCCAAACTACCCACAAGTAGGAGGGAGGGTGGGGGTGGTTTGTCACAGAATGGTCTCATCTAGCTTGATGGATGACATATCTTAGCTTTATTTCTTAGGGAAGAGGATTCCTAAGTTGGTTAGTCATTTTGCAACAGGCCTTGGACCCAACTACTTAGCCTTCAATAGCTCAAAAAACTTGAGAATCCGAGAACTAGATGATTGGCACTGGCTAAGGTTTATTATTATTATTATTTGTAGTAGTAGTAGTAGTAGTAGTAGTAGTAGTAGTAGTAGTAGTATTAGTATTATTACTTGTTAACCCCAACTAATCAGCCAAAAAAGCAAAAAATAGATTTCAAATTGCCATTATCATACTTGATTATTGGCGCACTGAGGTAATTAAGGATGTTAGCATGTTGCAATGTAAAATTATGTTAGAATGAAGTTTTTGGATAAAGGAGGGAAAACATAGAAGAAAAGTTTAGTGCTTCTTGCATCAATGAGAAGAAGTGAAATTAACCGTAGATTGTTTATTACAAACTATTTATCCCTGATATCACCTGTCTAACTTCTGTTGATGTGCCTTCGGGTATTATTTACTGTTCTAATAAAATATAATATTCTCTTCAGTATAATGTCAACATTATCGTTGTATTGCAGCCACTTACCATCTATGAATCTATTCAACTTTCACGGATAGTGGTGCCAACTTCTGATGTTCATTGCAGATTTCACATCCTTTATTTGGGTAATATTTTTGCTCTAATATCTTTATTTCCCTTTTCATGCACAATAGTTGTTTCTTTGAATACATTTATGCAAGTACCTTTTTCTTTGGCACATGCACTGTGTAGATATAATTGACAGTTATCATCATTACCACTATCAAGTTCAGCAACAAGGTCTGGGCTGGTTTATCAAGAAAGTTTACATCAGCCTTTGTATGCCAGACACTCTTGAGAAGCTACTACAGCAATGGGCCATTTGCCCCTCCTTATTGGGGAATGATAGTATGGAACACAGTGTTGGCCGTTGTCCCCTTGCTCTTGTGACTTGAAAGGAACAGCCGGACCTTTAGAAACAAAGCTACTTCTGTATGTGGCCTATAGAGCAGACGATTAGAAGCGCTTTCATACGGTCTTGAGTATTCCTGACCTACCCCCTTCCTTGTCGCTGTCATCAGCTAATTCAGAAGCTGATAGTAGCAAAAGTTGGTGCACCTAAACCCTCACCTATCACCACCCACTCTATTGAAATTAGCTAATGTGTATTGATTCTTATGAAAAGTATTTTCCACAGCTGCCTATACATCCATAGCTTTCCAGCCAATGGTTGATATTGAAAACGTGTTAAGCTTCACGTGTACGTAGGAGTGTACTTACACCCGATGACTGGCGTAGGTACACTTGTCGTTAAAACTTAAAGACACACAAAACACCAGAGAATGTTATCGCAGTTTGGAACCAATTGTTCCTACTCTGCGGGGCACTCGGCCCAAGGTACCAGAAATCCACTAGAGAGTATTACAACAGTAATGGTGTACAAAACACTTACAGCAATGCGTTCTCCTCCATCAGGATTCGAACATAACTCTCCTAGTCTTGTAGCTTCCCGTTCCAACGTTCCAACAGAAGCTCCTGGATACCCTCACACTAAGGCTCTCCCCCTTAGTGTGATCTCTCACCAAAGAGATATCTTTCACGCAGACTACTCAAGACGATAGACTGCTCTGTTTGCCAACGGCTTTAGCAAAGCCACGACGTTCTTCTTTTCAGCACAAGTGTGTATCTTCAATCTGGTTACTTCACGATCATAAGCCTGAAGAACTCCCCCTCAACCAGTCCTCCGTAATTTCTGTTTAATCACTGCGTAACCCTAATCCACCTCAGAGATAACACTATATAGGTTTAGGGTTAAACACCCTTTTACATTCTTACCCTTCTTCTAATTATCTCAGCCTCTAATCAAGGAACCCGGCTTAGTAATCAAGGAACCCAACCTCTTTCTAGTTTCCCATTCCAACACAAACTTCCAACTTAAATATCAGCTTCGTTCTGGTTTCCTGATTCAACACAACCTTCCACGTAAAACTAAGCCGCTTATGGCAATCACCTAAAATCAAGGGATTCTGACAATCCTTGTATTCTGTTGACAGCCAACTTCCTTTCCAATAAGACAAAACAGAAACCCATCACATGGAAAGTGTTTTGGTCATAAATAGCCAACCCACATGCTTGTATTTACAGATACTAGTTGCTTGATTTCTAAGATTTCAGCTTTGGGGGGTGACAGTCCATGTGGCTGTGGTAGGGGGTTGATTTGGCTGAGTTTGAGGCAGGTTCACTCTGGCTTGATGCTCCGAGCCAGCATTTGAATTTGAATTCTCTCTTCCTCCAAAGTGAGAGAGGTGGCTCAAGTGACTCGGTCCCACTGTGAGTTGGGACTGGGTCAACTAGTTTGCATTTCGTGTAGTTATCTTTTGCCACTGGTGGCTTCTCCACGTCTTTTTCTAACCACTCAAGCTGAGAGCCAAGAAGATGAGATTTCACCCCTATCACGTCTGATGTGCATTTCACTCTGGCAAGTAAACTCTCCCCTTTGTCTCTGTCACATCATTGGGTCGGTTCCCATACTACTTAGAATCATAGGAAAGTGTGTAAGTCTTATAGTTCCACTGGAAAGTAAAAATTATCACTCAACATAATCTTCGGCTAGAGCTTCCCATCATCAAGTGGACCTGCATCAAACTCGATTCCTCGGTCTCTGGTGATGCCTGCTCATATCTAAAGTGAATGAACCATTCTTCATCTAGGAGGGACACCATGGGCTTGTGTGAAAGGATCTAGTAGTTCTCCAAGCACTGGCTCAAACCTTTTCTGTCTTCAAGGTTCCAGTGATGCCAAATGTTCCAGTCCCTCAGTCTAGCTGCTGTTCTACTTGCTGACACATGACTGTCGGGTATCCATATAGGTTACTTTTTTACCCTTGTTGATTAAACTGCAGCACCACCTCTATGGGTAGAGGTTTTTCAAGTTACCCTTCATCTGGAGGCTCAAGTAACCATTTCCAGTCTGAGCAGTCTTTAGGTATGTGAATAAACCCGAAATCTTGTTTCCCCTTGCATAATGGGGATTGGATAGTGACTTCTCTCTTTCTTCAATATACAAGTACCAATTGTCTGTGTTTTCGATGTAAATCTGATTCTTTCAGCTATCATGGTCCTAAAAGTAGTGAAAGTGCTCTGCAAAATGGATAGGTGGATCTCTAATGAAAAATCATTTGCTGGTGGACTTGATGGAGGTTTTGATTGCAGACCTATTTTTTGAAAGAGATGACATCTACATGAAATCTCATTGTTGCATCAAAGTAGGATGCTGATTGATCATCCTATTCGTGAAATTACCTGCTGGAAAGCTTTCTCTGGCACTCCATGTCTCCATCTTCCTTTGCCTTCTTGCGTTCCATCAACACCTCCTTCAAGAGAGCATACAAGTTGCTTTTTGCCTTTTTGCCATGCGTCTATAAGCTAGCAGCCAATACCGATATTCACATAACTAAAGATGCTCCATCCTACAGAATCCAGAATGCTCTTTTGAACAATTGATACTATGTAGTGAAAAAGGCCTCGTTAGGATACAGGTTGTCATCTGTCGGGGGCTATTTTGTTGGATTCAGTCACTTAAAGTGCATCTTACATTAAGTTAAAAAAAATAAAAATTGCAGCTTATATTAACACTGGAAAATGCTTTCATATCAATGTAAGTTTATTGCTAAATTAATCCTATTTTCCTTATTGCATTCCATGTACTATTGTAGCTCCAATAATCATCCTATTCTTGTAGGAACATTTTCATCTTTTGTTTTACTGATCTCTTGATTTTGCATATGAATCCAATATTGAAGGGCCGGATAAAGAGCTTCTCCAACTAGGAATCTTTCAGGAGTTGCAAGCACTTCTTTGTTGTCCAGTGCATATAGATTTTGTTGGACCAGCAGTCCCTCAATACAGGTTTTACTTAGATTTATGCTTGTCTGTGAGTTTCCCTGTCACGGCTAGTTGTCAGGCCTGATATTGTATTAAGGCTGGAATGGAATAACAAGTAGCAATTTTCTGAATGGCATGTAGCATTTTACTAGTTCAGTGGATGCTGTCCCTAGCAGTTGAAAGATGCCTTGATTAAAAGATATTCTGATATAACTTCTTGTAAAGAAAAAGATATCCTGATATATTCTTCATCTTTTTCATTAGTTTGAAGAGATTACTCATCTTTGTAAAATTTGGTCATTGTTGGTTTTATATTCTAGTATCAGGTATTCTATTGTTGGTGAACTAACCAAAGCTGTAGTTTTAAGGGTCTTGGGCATTAGCTCAGTGGTCCCATTGGAGTTATTGCTGCGGGAGGTCTTGGGTTCGGGTCTCCACAGCAGCATTGAGAGTAAAACTTGTAATTGGGAGTAAAAAATGTATTCACTTTCCTCAAAAAAAAAGCTGTAGTTTTAAACAAAAAAGAAAAGAAAAAAGGATGCCATGTTCCCCAAATGTCAGAATTTTCTTTTGTTTTAAAGGTTGGCTACTTAATTAATTCTTTTATGGTATTTCTGGGTTTGTGTTTTAAGCTCGTTGTTAACTACATTTGGTTGTAGGGATGGTGAGAAAATTGACACCAATGGATATGCTCATTGTTCTGACGCTGGTTGTAGCTGTAAATTGCCAAATAATGGTACTTCAAGACTCACAATGCAACTTTGGAAAGGACTTTATCACGAGAGACATAAAGACGTAGTAAAGGTTTTCTCCCCTCTCCCTGAATATCTGCTAAAATATGTTATACTTTATTCTCTTGTCTTACCACCTTCTGTTTTGGCAGGACTCTTTTCCTCATCTTATTGTTGCTCCAAATGCTGGTATTGCTGCTTATACTAGCTGGTTACCAACTATTGTATGTTTTCCTGCTCCAAAACTTTAACATTGTATTGACAAGAATAAAGTTGTCAGAGTTTAGGTTTTAGAGTTACAAGGCTACCATAGTCTAGAATTACTAATCCATGCATTTTATTCAGGAGTTAATAAGGATGATGGATGTGCCGTCAATATTTTCTGATTATTGTGAAGAAGCTGCACTACTGGCTGCCAATTGCATCGGCCAAGTTACTGGCCAATCTCTTAGATATCCTGTATGTTGTTTAATGTGACTTCCTTGTATGGGTTGATTCTTGGGGAATCACTTTATACTAACTAATGAATGTATTGCCTTTGGTGTTGCAGATTCAATTGAATCCGTTCAGGCAGCCATTGGCGGTGGCAGATTCCGCACTGTACCTTCCTTGCTATTCCAACTGCTTTCTCTTTGGGATGTGACACTTCCCAGTTAATACTTTATTATGAAGTTGCAAGCTGCCTCAGAAAGGATGAATCGTAACTTATCACCCACAGTCATCTTATCAGTGCAATATTCTGGTAAAGATGTTCAGAAAATCATGGCAGCTATCTACTCCTAACTTTCTCAGAATTGTTACTCCACAAGTGGTCTACTGTCAACATAAACTTGAAAGGAAGTCTTTTAATAACCCAATTTTTATGAAGCTGCTCCACACTGTAGATAGTGTCTTGTATGTTGTTGGTTTCACATAGGGCATCAGAAGAAGAGCTGATCCTTCTCTATTTATTCCCTATGGCGCCAGTTTTGTAACTCATCACCAAATTCTGATGCATCTTTTTTAGGGTTCGGATTGGCTAGTATCTTACTTTGGTATTTTGGTCAGTAAGCACATGAATCTCTCGTGCTCACTAACTCAAAATTAACTGTGGTATTTTAGTTTTAACTATGGTATTTTCACCCAACTGTGGTATTTTGGGTAAAGTTGTGATATTTTCAACGTAACTGTAGTATTTTGACTCTAAGTGTGGCACATTTGCACCAAATAAGATTTTGAGTTAACATGTCCTTATTTGATTGACATTGTTATTTTCCATAGCATCGTTAACAAGCATCACTTAACAACTTGTTTTATGCCGAGTTTTTATTTTTCTAAAGTCATATGAGGCAGGTTTTCCCCTATTGGCCATGCCTACCAATACGCTCAGCCCTTGTTCGCAGCAGATTCGGGCCCTTTTTAAAGACTAATAAAGAGTGACATTAACAAAAAAAATTCTCTTCCATATTCATTAGGTAGTTTTTACATTGGTAGCACTCTACTATTACAGTTTTTTTCCTACATAATATTTTTAATTAATATTAATGAAAATAACATTGACAAAAAAAATACTTGTATTGTGGAAGGTCTTGGGTTCAGATCCTCACAGCTCCTATTTGCCATTTCAAAAAAATAAAATAAAAATATTTGTAAACAGCCATTTTTTTATGTTTGACTGTCATTAACTGCTTAAGTCAAGCTTAAATTATTATTTTTTAAAAAGCTAGGCTGCCTACAACATTACAGCGATATTTTGATAGTAAAATATAGTCAAACTTGACTACAATTCCTAAGGTTCCCAACACTTCTGTAGCTCGAGTAGGAAAGAACTTCAAGGTGATGGAGCTTGTCTTCTAAAAAATAACGCAGAAATAATTACGAACTGTTTTATTGTGAAAGTTTGTGAGTATGATACAATGCATTTACACCAAGAGCAAAAAGATGGAATCATATACAGCATAATTTACCAAATTAACAGAATAGACGAATTAACTCCATGCTTATCATCTCGGTTTGTTGCAGGATTCACCAATCTTGACTTCTGAAGCATCCAGAAATCGGTAACGGGTGGATCTAACCTTATGGAGAAGATCATAAACAAACTTTTGCATGAACGCATTTCAGCTGACTCTCTCTGTTAAAATGGCTAACAGTTGAGCTTGAGCTTCTTTCAATGCACTCGGCAGATTCTCTGGTATTCTTCCTCCTGCCTGAGCTAAATTAGGCCTACCTCCCCCTCCTCCACCACACAGTCTAGCTATATTGCCAATGAATTTCCCAGCTTGAATCCCCATGTCAACAATTCCCGGGCTAAATGCAGCAACCAAACTCACCTTTCCTTCACCCGGATATGAACCCAAAACAACAGCAGCGGGATCTTGCAATGAATCCAGAAGGTATTCAGCAGCACGCTTGAGTGAGTCAGCGTCCATATCATCCATATTTTCGACGAGAATCCTGCCAATCCATATTATTCTTAGAGATATAATCTAAAGTGAAGGTTATAAATACAAAGTGAAATGAAAACAGGTAAAACTTCTTACTTGATTTCAGAACTTCCAATTGTTACAGCCTTGTTGACAACTGCTGATGCTTTATAAATAGCTGCTTTAGCACGGGCTGCAGATAATTCATTTTTTGCCACCTTTAATTCCTCCAACAGGGTTTCAACTCGGGCAGTCACTTCTTCAGCTTTTACCTTTGAGCAAAGACATAAGTACACTTCAGCAGCAGTTTTCAGACATCAAAGAACTACAACTCCATTGACATTAAGCGAAAGATTTAAAAGCTTTTCAGGAAACTATGTGATTTAATGACTTTGCTGAATGTTCTAGAAAGTCCAAAACAGTGTTCAACCAAAAGCTGACTTGTGAAGAAAAGAAAAAGTGAAGGAAAGAAACAAGATTCTATACTCAAGGAAGAATATTCTCAATGCTTGAAGAGTACTAAGGGTTTTTGTCAGCAAAATGTGAAGCAACTGTTGAGTCATATTTCCTGACAAAGAAGATAATTTGTTGAATGTGTTAAATTATGCAATTTGAAGGGTATTAGTGCTTTTTTTTTAGGAAACTGTTTTTTTATTAATATGGTGAGAATATTAGGTACAAATGGTGGGGACACCTTCACTGTTTGTGAGGAAAGACGAACCCCTTCTTTAGGTAGTGTCTCTCAGAATACATGACCACTCAAGGGTGTGTACATCAACTAAATGAAAGATCTCTCTAAACAAATACATGAAATCTCCATGGGGGGGTGGATGTTTTTCTGCACCAACCGATTGCATTGCTTGAATCTCCTTCAACCACTAAGGATCCACTGAAGTGAACACGGAAGTACCGGAGTGCATGTAAAACTCCATGGACCTCCACTCGTAGTTGAATCAGTGTTCCCTACTGGGCCCGTGAAGGATAATAATCTCTCCCTCCGCATTCCTGAAAGTGAGGATTTGTCAAAGTTGACCTTGATGACCTAGTGGTGAAAGGGGACCATAACTCCGGTGTGACAGGGGATTGTGTACTGCAAGTGATCTGACCAGGCATACCTAGAAACATCCCCATCCTGCAACTTGCTTTGAACCACTAACCAATGTATAATGCAGCTCTGAATCAAGGACACCACCTCATTCCACTGTGCAGCCTTCTCCTGAAAGACCCTTTCGTTCCTTTCTTCCCTAACCAACCATAGAAGAAAAGCAACTAAGGGCTTCCATAATAGCTTACCCATGGGAGATAAATGGGAGAAAGAGGAAGCTGCAAGTGCCTCCGAAGAACTAGGGAACTCCCAAATCAAACAGCCAAATGAACCGCATCCAAATCCTCCAGGTATAGTCACAATGTAGTAGTAGATGATCATATTGTCTCTTCTCCTCAAGTAACTTTCCTGTGTTTGAATTTAGTTACGCTTAAACCTAGATTTTTATTTCTTTAGTAAGTAACCTGACGGTAATTACATAAATACACTAATATTTGAGAAGTGGCAAGATCCTATATCTTGTGTACGTCAAAAGCTACCCCTGCACTTATTAATTAGGTTGAATTACATCATAACAAAAAAGACTGTATTACCCCTCAATGGCTTAAGTTGAATAACAGAAAAAGACTATATCACCCCTCAATAGCAAAACTATCATCTCCCACAAACTACATGTAGAAAATATATGAAGGACCAAAATTGCTGGTACTCAAAACATAACAAGATATACTTACCTTTCCTATAAGGGCAACCGTTACATAGAAATATTAATCTTTGTCACTATCATTATTACTCCCTCTTAAGCTGAAGCATATGTCAGTTGCCTGGCTTGTTGACCAGTCTCATGAATTTCTTCCAAAGAAGAGCTTTGTTGAATGTATTCCCATGTCCAAATGGTTTAACATATGATGTAGAAATAAAATCCTCATACCCTCGCTTCTCTAACAAAATGACAATTCACTTCAATGTGTTTTGTTTGTTCACAGAAAATTGGAAGATGTGTAGGGAATCCAAACTCAGCAAGCACATAGTTGCAAGATGTATAGTCATCAAAAGGCTACTAGCTCAAGTACCTGAGCTGCCTGAAGAACAGGTTTCTACTTCTACAATGGGATTGAGGGAAGCCATACTTGCAAGATTCAGTCAAACGACCCACGATCTCAGGCGCACGATTGATTTGGCTAGTGATTTGGAGTAACAAGAAATTCGAGGAAAGTTATCAGGGCACATGAACAATGTTCGGCAGTAGGGGCAAGATTATTTGGGGGAAATAGGATGCAGGAAGTTATATAACTCACTCGGTTCAATAGGGGGGTCGACAGTGAAATGGGGATAAATGCAGACCCGAACGGCCCCCCCTTCGCCTTCCTCAGTCGTGTTGATTTTGTCTCCAACAACAGCACCACCTGCAAGAAGCTGGAAAACAGCATCCACGAGGTGGACACGGGGATAGGTACATTACCTACCAGAAATTTCTTGTAAAAAAATAAAAGAAAAAGAAAAAGAAAATAGATAGATTGTACGTTGCCACCAGCTGTTCCACCCTTTAAATTGATGTTCGTAAAAATCTCTGCAGGTGGTTAGCAAGGTTAATTTTGACGGGTCATCCCTGGGTAATCTAGGTCCAGCAGGGTTTGGAGGGGTATTTAGGAATTCGGAGGGGGTAGTCCTGTTGTCATTTGCAGGGCCGTTGGGGATTGAGGATTCAACATATGTCGAGGTCCATGGAGTCCTCCACGTGCTCAGATGTTTCCGCTCTCAATTCACGGGGCCTTTGTTGGTAGAAGGGGATTCAAGCAATGTCATAGGATGGTGCAGATAAACTTCTGCTCCTCCATGGAGATTTCTTTACATTTTTCGAGAGGTTTTTCACCTTGCCTCCACACTCGTTCAGGAGTGGATATGTATTCCTCGGTCTGTCAATTCCTTGGCAGATAGCTTGGCTAAAGAAGGGGTTCAACTCTCTTCACTAGATGTGAGTGTCCCCATCACTTGTACCTTAACTCTTATTAATCAATAAAAATCAGCACTTTCCTCAAAAAAAAAATCTCTGCAGGTGACATTATTGGCCAAAGATGAAATGGTGAATGCCTACAGTGAAATCGAGCTCATTGAGGAAAAAGCGGAAAGGGAACCATGGATAAAAGCAATAGAGGCAGCCCATTAACGAGCTCGACCTCTCACTTTATTCAATCAGAGGATTCTCACAATAACTGCCTCAAACGATGAAAACCAAGGCATGTTCAGTGGAACCCCCATTCTCATCTTGATAGTTAGTGAAGCAAACTACAATTTTATCTCAGTAGAATTGGTGAAGGCACTCTGTTTGGAGGTGGTTGACACTCGCGAATTTTGGAGTTTGATTGGAGGATAAATTTATTGTCATATAGAGAAATATGCAAGGGGGTGGAAGTGTATTTGGCTTTTCTTGTGATCAAAGTCGACACATCCATTTGGTCTCAGAGGGTGGATTTAATTTTAATTATCACTTTTTTTTTTTTTTTTTTTTTTGAGAATAATGCTCTGATTTTCATTGCCATTTAATAAAGAATGTTACAATCTCATTTTTACATCAGCTAGCATATTGTTGTTTCTTTGGAAGTGTTCAGAAGTACGCTCTGGATAGTAGAGTTTATCATCTATAGTCAACTAGTGGAGTAACAGTTGTTGTCCAATTGCTTGTGTAGGTCTTTCAGCTCCTCTTGCTAGTTGATCTGCTGCAGAATTTGCTTATCTTGGTATTGAACTCCATGTTATACTCCATTGTGATGAGATCACTTGGCTTCACAATTGTGGGAAATGTGTGTAGAGTAGAGAAAAACATATTTATTAAGGTAGACATTCCCTATCCCCGATTCTATATGGCAGGATATATGGATGGACTTCATCATCGGGTTACACAGTCCAACAAGTGTGATGTTATTCTTGTAGTGGTGGATAAACCATCCAAGTATGGGCATTTCTTGTTGATAAAGAGCCCATATTCGGCTTCCACCTTGCTCCAGGTTGTGCAGGACATGACATTTGAGGGTCAGTGACCCAAGAATTACTTGACCAAGATGAGGCACTACGCCAACACATATTGGGAGGATGTATCATTCAAGGCAGCAGATTGTGTGCCTGCAGTTAACAAAAATCCGTAGCTCGGGGCATCGATCTATTGTTAGCTGCTCATTTTGTCAGCCAATTCTTGATCCTTCATTCAGCAGGAAGTGTGGCCCCACAAGGTTCTAGAATACACCTGAGTTTTCATGCCACCTTGCTCAAACAAGTTGTTGGGAGTCATTGATAAGTGTCCAAAAGACACTTATTTATGCATGATTTAATGAGAATAAATTCCAAATTTGATTTGATTATGAGCATGAAAGTGACAAATATAACTCAAATACATGTTTTGTGTCCCAGGTACCTTGAGAAAGAAGAAAATCTAAATTCTGAGGAAAAATGAAGGAAAAAGGAGCAAAATCAAGCAAAAAAGGGAATGGCGCGACCGCGCCGGATAAATGTGCGAAAATTCAAATAATTCCTAGAAATTCCCACGGGTAGTGAGGCAGAAAGGAGGACAGTTCGCGAATGTGAAATGGCGCGGCCGCGCCCCACGAGGGCGCTACCAGTGGCCCTGCCGCGCCGCTCTGTTTCCTTACAAAGATGCCAAGTTCTATTTCGGGAAGTCGGCAAAGCATCGAAGGAGTGGCGCGACCGCGCCAGTTATACAGCTTAAAGTGGCGCGATCGCGCCATGAAGAATCATTCCTCATTTAGAACCCGAAGGCCGTGCTCGGACTTAAACAAAATCTCAGCTCGATTATGCCGACCCGCCAAAACAAAGAACAATTCGGTAGCGACCGCACCGACCTCTGCCGTGACTTGCGGAAATCTTGGGATTCTGATTGCCAATCAAGCCCAGACTTGAAAGAAGAAGTCCTAATTGGCTAAAGAAGGTATCCACGAAGATTTTATGATATATTTCCAGAGTCTAGGTGCATTGAATGGTCAAGAAGAGAAGTCCAAGACAAAGAAGGAAACTGCTGCCATAAAAGGAAAGTACAAGTCCGAGATTGAAGAGTCCATATCTGGAGATTCAGACCTCCAATTGGATCCAAATTTGGACCACAACTTCCTGAGAGGAATGAGAATCATTACACGAAAAATCAGGCCAATCCAAGTCGGGGTTGTGGAGTTTTATATTCTCAAAGTGGTGGACCCAGTGCTGGAATTGGCAGCAGAAGCAGTTCAACTTCTCAAGGTGATATCTCACGTTTCCCAACTCAGAATGACTTCAAATTTCGTACACAAGTCAAGGACTAAGTAAGGAAGGTTCGGATGTAATTTCAGAAAATTCTGAGGTCGGAAAGTCACAATTCATACCCCTGGACAGAGGCCAAAATTACAAGTTCTGGGCTGAGCTGCAAGTATAAATAGGCATCCGAGGCTGAGCATAAGGCATCCAGTTTTAGATCCAGTTTTCATCCAGTTTCGAGTTGTAAATACAGTAGTTTAGGTTTTTATTGTTTTAGTTAGTTTGGAGTTGAGAGAGAGAGAGAAGGAAGAGATTTCAGTCAAGGTGCAAGAGAAGCCAAAGGCAGTCCTTCAAGGGGGTTTTTCTGTACTTGTTTTCTTCTTATTTCCATGGCTGTAATTGAATCCTTTTTTTTTGTGCATTTATTCTATTATTATGGAGTAGTCTCTCTCTGTTGGGGAAGTCATGAACTCCTAGTTTGTTATATGTTTGAATTCTGAATTTTATAGCAATAAAATATCCTGCTTTTGTTTTAGAAACTGAGTTCATTGCGTATTTCTGATCTGAATTCAATTCTGGAATTTAATGAGGTACGGATTGAGAAGTTAAATTTCAGTAGAGAGTTGAGTCAGTAATTTGATTCCTATTTTCTAAAACAACTTGTTTTTCAAACTAGATTGTTCCGATTTCGAAGGAGACTAGTTGAAAAGTGATGTGACTTCTATAACTCTTGTTCTGAATAAGAGAGAGTAAATCTTCAAGCTTTTATATTTATGCACTTAGGATTTGAATGTTCCAGTTGAGAAGGAGTTCAAAGAATAGGTGAAAATTATGTCTTGTATATGGGTAACCAGGTTTTCAAAAGCTAAGTCAAGGTAAGGGTATTTGAGTTATAAAATCAGAATTTTACATGTTAACAGCTAGGAGGGATTGACACTCTTCCCCAACATCTCATCTCCAATAGTTTTTTCCAGAAGTTTCAAATTCTGTTTTTCCTTTTCAGTTTTCAACAAAAACCCAAATTTCCCTTTACCTCAATCAATAGAAAGATCTTTGCTTAAACTGAGTTCTCATCAAGGTCTCTGTGGGATCGATATCTAGACTCTCAAAGTCTATATTACTTGCTGACCTAGTGCACTTGCTAGACACCCAACAGTCATCAAGTTCAGAGCAGCTATTGGATTCATTGGCTGCGGACTAATGCTCCTTTTTTTAACCGGAGGAGATGGTGGCAGTTAGGCAAATACTCAGAGCAGGTCATCATGTCACTCAAGTCCTCACTCCTCATCGACTGGGAACACAAGACCAAGGAGGAGGCGACTTGAGAAGGTATGCAACCACTTCCCTACTTTTAGCCTTGAGAACAAGGCTAAAGTTCTGGACAGATGTCATATACGGATGCGACAGTAGGGTCGCACCAAAGGAGGCTTAAGGGATATGCAACCCATATTTCAGGTATATTCCAGGAGGCAAGGGGGAGATATTACACATGTGTACTACATAACAGACTGCTCTCATAAGGCCCCATTGGGGTCTGCCATGCTTTGGCTAGGGGAAAAGAGGGTATTAAGCTGTAGGGAGGATGTGAGGAAAGGGGAGGAACTTTAAGTAGGGAGACTAGAGTCTTGAGGAGCAGGGTGTGCTGTGGAAGGGGATGTTGTTGTAGCTGTGACTATCCTTGATCATTGAAATAAAACTTCTGCTTCTAATTCTATGTGGTTAGTTTCTCCTACTTCTCTCGTAATCATTACAAGAGTAAAAACAAAAAAATACCCTCTGTGTCCCTAAACTGAAGGGTTAAAGACAATGAAATAAACATAAAATTACATAATTAGACTCTTAGCAACTAAAGGGAACTGTTTGGAATAATTCCAGCAGCTAATTGTGTCACTTGTAAAGGTAAAAGGACCAAAATGCTCCTGTTCATCAACATTCATCCTTGATAAGACTACGTAAAGAAGATGAAAACAATGAAATGGAAAACATACTTTCAATGTGGAGCACAAATGCTTCATATAACTATCCCGGGCACTGACATATTCAATGAAAGCTTCACCAGCAACTGCTTCAATACGCCGGACTCCAGATGCAATCCCTTGCTCAGAAATTATTCTGAAACCACGTATTTCAGATGTATTATTGACATGGGTTCCACCACATAGTTCCATTGATACACCAGGGACCTCCACAACACGTACCTATAACATAAATTGTAAGATTCTGGTTGGAAATATGTAGCATCAGGGTAGCAGTTACTGAAAGTTACTTCTAGAATCAGATCAGCAACAGCAACAGTAAATCATCAAATTTGTGTAAAATGACAAACCTCTTCTCCATATTTTTCGCCAAACATAGCAAGAGCACCAGCTCTTTTAGCATCAACAAGAGACATCAATTTTGTCTGTAGATCTGTTGAATCACCTATCCATTTATTGATGAGTCTTTCAATTTCACACAATTCCTCCTCCATAAGTGGGCGGTGATAATTGAAATCAAACCGAAGGCGATCAAAGGTCACTAATGAACCAGCTTGAGAAGTTTCAGGACCAAGAACACTTCTTAGAGCGGCTTGAAGCAAATGAGTAGCTGTATGGTGAACCTGAAAAATCAATATTTCGTGATCACAGGAACAGAAAATATATTGTAAAATGAATTATATAATATGAAAAAATGGAATCATTCTCCATATTTTATGATGGCATTTTTTCTCCACATAGGGAGTTTAAATGAATTATATAATATGGAAGAAGGGAATCATGTTCCATATTTTATGCTGCAGGAATCATTCTCCCAATGTGCATGCCGAGCTCCCTAAACTGCCTTATCCAGTACACAGCAGTTATGGATGGAAAGCTAGCTTATAGTAAAAGTACATCTTTCTTTTTGGCTATGACCTAACAAAATCATCAACTAGAAATAAAAATCTTACGACTTTTTTTTTTTTCTTTCTTTAGAAAGATGTATTTTTACTATAACTACAAATGGTCTAGCTTAAACAGATGGTACTCTTACAACAAGATGTTGAAGAGCAACCCCTTCCTCAGAATAACAACTTCAACATGTTCTTACTCAAAGATCAGCATGTTATTTTGAGTTTTTGAATGCAACCGACTTCTAAACAATGTGAATCTGTAATGAGGGAAGTATACCTTAGCCCGTTGTCTTAAATTAACATCCACAGCAGCATCAACTTCTGTGCCAACCACTAGGGTCCCTTCCTCAATTACACCCTTATGAATGAAGATATCTCCATTAGATTTTTGAACATCTTTAATCTCAATCTTAACATTTCCTTCACTTTCTTCAGATACGGGTCCAAAAATAAGGCCGTGATCTCCTACTTGACCACCTGATTCAGCATAAAATGGTGTTCTATTTAGCAAAATCTCCACGTTGCTCCCTTTGGTAGCCTGTTCTACAGGATCCCCCTCCACTAGAAGTCCCCTCACAACTGCCCTGGCAAAAAGGCTTTCGTAGCCTATGAACTCAGTCTTAGAAGTGCTGTGGATAAGCTCCTCCGATCGGCTGCTTCCAGCTGAAAGTTTAACAACATTATGAGCAGCCTGAGATTGACGCCTTTGGTTCTCCATCTCATGATCAAACTCTATCATGTCAACACTCACCCCTTGCTCTTCAGCTACCTCTTTCGTTAGCTCTACTGGGAACCCATAGGTGTCATACAAAATAAAAGCATCTTTTCCAGACAGGCAAGGTTTAGCATCAGATGATGATTGTAAAGCCTGGGTTAGCAACTGATCAAGAAGCTTTTCTCCTCTCTCTAGGGTCTGCACAAACCGATATTCCTCTCTTTTGAGCTCCTCTAGAATCCTTGCACGTTGAGTTTTCACATCTGGTTCTATCTGAGTGCATAGATTGATAACCTCTTCCGCAAGTTCAGGTAGAAAATATCCTTCAGCATTTCCTTTTATGCCAAGTAATCTCCCGGTACGAATAACTCTTCTGATAAGCCGACGAACTACATATCCTCTTCCAATATTTGAAGGTATGACTCCATCTGATATGAGATAAACAACTGCACGCATGTGGTCTCCAACAATCTGTATAGAAGCAAAAGAATATATCAAAAGAAGTAAACGAAAAGAAGTGATGAAGAAAGACAATAAATAGTATATCATGCAAACTGATGAAGAGAGATAAATACATAGGTAATTAAGTAAACTGATGAAAAAACAGAAATAAGTCTGTAACCATAAACCTTAAGATTTGTTTTTGTACGATCATCTGATTTAGCATAAGAAATTCCTGCCAGTTTTGAGGCCTTCTCAATAATTGGATAAATCAAATCGGTCTCATAGTTATTTGGAACCTGCACTTCAAAATATGTACTGACAGTCAAATGATTATAAAAGAGAAATTGGATGTTCACAGCCTGACAAGTGTACTAAAGTACCACATTGATAATAGTGAACATTACCTTCTGAAGAATGCGCGCTAGACGCTCAAGACCCATCCCAGTATCAATGTTCTTCATTTGTAAGGGTACAAGGGATCCATCTTCCAGTTTGTTATATTGCATAAAAACTAAATTGTAAAACTCAATAAACCTACTATCATCTCCCAAATCCTGCAAGTACATTTCTAATCTAAATTCAGCAAAAAGTGACCACCGAGGAGAACTAAACTCATATCTTTTTCTAATAATACTGATATATATTATAGACAACAAGCAGATCGAAGAGACTACTCACAACGTTTGCATACCCCCTCTCAGGATGGAAATCATAATAAATCTCAGAGCATGGACCACAGGGACCAGTGATCCCACTTGTCCAAAAGTTATCTTCTTCCCCCAACTTCTTTATGCGCTCCAAGGGAACACCCACCTGATGAAAGAACTGCCCATGAATAAACACAAACAGAAGAACTACCCATGGTTTTACTTACAGTAAACACTTCCAAATGTACAATAAATGGCTTGGGTGTTCCAGAAGCTCATTGGCTATTATAATGCAAAAGTTGTCTAATAGGCAATGGTCGATGTGCATATATCTGTTTAGATCAGTTGAACTTATACATTTTAAAAAATAAACTATTGTATCAAAGAGCTACCAAAGCTATTTGCAGATAGTACCTTGGCAGCATTGTAGATATGAAACATTATAAGTCATGCTTAGCATTCTTGAGTATGAATAAATGCAGTTTCACAATAAGTTCATGATATTATACTTAAAACTTTCCAAAGGAATGTGATTCTAGGAAATAATCAATCATGAGGTTGACTTGTGCATACTTCATGCCAAATCGAAGCTGCTTCATCATCATCTTCAAAGACACTGATCCATAATCTCTCAGGGGGCAAGTTGAACCTATAGTATGTAGACAAGCAGATCTCATTGCTATCTCATCCAAGACAACATCAGTTTGAATAAATAGCTCAATATAAGCAGTCTTTAAGCAGAGAAAATCAGAAGAAATGTTTGGGGGGAGATAAGAGGGAGAGAAAAGAATTTACATCAAAGACTGTGCTTGCTGTAGAGGAATAAATGAAACAGATTATAAGGAGTACAAAAGGCTTAGTTAATAACTTTTGGTCCACCTCAAGCTGGAGCATAAACATTAAATAATACCAACTTGTTACAAATATTAGCTGTCGCTTATCAAAATATTTAGCAGTAAATATGGTCCTTCATCCGTAATTTATGGAATATAACACAATTTTCTTATTTTTCAGTCACCAGACTTCTAGTGAAGTAGTTTCCTTCTGTGAATTGATTTCCAATAATGGAAAGAGCTTGCAGTAAATAAAGTTTATTGCCTGACCATAAAGTAGTAATATTACATAAAAGATCGAGATGTTCATGAAAAACAAACTTTAGTCTCCATTGCGGAGGTGAAACTTTACTGGCCCAATCCATAACTACGCTAAGTCACCCTCTATTTGCAAAAGCATGCTCACATGTTCAAAATACACCTTGATCCCTGACAAAAAGGCTTAGGCTTCAGCCTCATTTGAGGTGCAGCAACCCATTGTACCAGAAAAGTTGACAGTGCGTACACCACCTGAATTGCGGATTGTCCCTCTAATACCAGCACTACCTGGTTGCCTTGTGTGGAACCATCAAAGTTAAGCTTCATCCATCCTTCAGGGAGTGGCTTCCAAGTCTCCATAGCTGGGATTTGTTTTGTGAGATCTGAATTGATGAACTGACTCCAGTGTTTCCGTATGACTGCACTTGGGAATGACCAATGCTTCCGTATGACTGCACTTGGGAATGACCAATGTTTCCGTATGTCTGCACTTGGGTGCTTGTCACCCATAGCAGTACACTATGCACAGTTTTTTCAATAATTCTCCCAATGGAAGTGCTTTTATTTTGGAAGGTCCTTGCATTTCTCTCAGCCCACAGCTGCCATGGCACTGCTACAAACATGGCTCTCCATACGATTTTTCCACAGATAGGGAGGGGAGGTTGGAACCATTGCTAAATTAACTTGTTGAAAGAGTTGTGGTTGGTTTCAAGTTTATGGTACTTCTCTTTCTTACGAAGAATGGTGGATTAATGAAGGTCAATTGGCCCTAAAAAAAGAATTCTCAAGAATCTTTTAAAATAAGATGTTGAACAGACACACCTTCCCAATGAGTCTGTAAATGGTCTCTGCAAATGGTGACAGCAAGACCATTTGCAGATTTACTTAATGTCTTCAAGAAATTACGGAGCTTTTTAATGAGAGAACAAAGTTATAATAACCAGCTAATCTCCATGGGCATGTTGCTTCTTCAGGTTTTATGAAAAGGAGAGTCGAGCTTCCCTTGAGGAGAAACCCAAACTCAACAAGAAAAAACATAGATGCCAAACAGGTGATGCACTGAAAAAATAGCAAACTGAAAAGGGACAAATTTGTAGCGCAAGTTGGAAAACCACCAAAGTCAACAAATAGTTAACCCCCAATGAATAACAAATGATCTAGGACTTCCGCAGAAATATAAGAAATGACACAAGAAAATCAAACAATTGTCTTCAAGAATAATTCAAGCTTGACAAGAAAAAATATGATATCTTCATGCCAGCAAAATTCTACTCAAATAGCGCAAATCACCAGTCTAGACTTCATGACCCATTGATAAATGTGCATACTCGATTGTTGTAAGTTCCCATGCCCAGGTAATTGCTTCCTTCTTGAAGTAATCCCCGAAGCTGAAGTTCCCAAGCATCTCAAAGAAAGTTTGATGTCTAGCTGTTTTACCAACATTTTCCACATCATTTGTACGTATGCACCTCTGAGCAGTTGTTGCACATGCAAATTTTCTTGGTGCCTATGGGTAAATAATAATGAGTTTAATAGGTAATGTGATTCTATAATAAGCATTGTCCATCAAAGCATGAAGCAGATTTTTATGAAACAGGACATCTGGAAGTAACAATAATGAATTAAAAGAAATCTATACAGCAAATATCATAAGCATACAGGAAAACTCCAAATAGAACAAAAAAAAGAGGAATACATACTAGTGCAGGAGAAAAAAAGGGTTGAAGGTCATTTGATTTGAAATATGTTGTTGAGAAAAAAAAAAACCCATAAGGAGGTCTTCACCTAAGCTGCATAAGAAAGGCCCCAATCCAATCTCAAGGAAGAGTAACCTTCATAGGGCCTCTCTATCCTGGTGCAGGTAGTCTGCATCTATGAATTACAACCACCATCCCTTCTTCAGGATGCTTAGTCAACACTTGGCAATTAGAAACGAGATAAGTATCAATTATAAAGAATTTTGTAAAAGAATAGGGATGTTTTAATCATTTCACCCTGTTAAAAGTATTATTGTTCACCTTTGGTAGCGTAGCTGGCGAGATCATTTTCCTTTTTCTTTTAACTGGAAAAAATTCTTTCATTAACTTTCAAAAGTAATACTAGCACACAGGTAGCATCATACTATACAATAAGAGTATGAAAAACAGTACAGCCCCTATAGCAAGGGACCAAAGGAGCTACACATATGTTAAGCAATCTCTTGAGGTCCCTTCTTTTGCTAGCTTGTCTGCTATGGAGTTAGCTGACGACGGTATCTTCATCCATGCAATGCACCATGCCGCAGTAGTAAGTAACTTCACAAAAAACGTGCTTAAGTCTCGAAAGTGGAGGAGATGGGTGACCCCCTCTTTCTAAGTTGTGTTTTATTAGCCACTGTAGTTTACAAAGAAATTGGATTTATTACATCAGTACTATATAGTCAACCAGGATTAATCGTTAGTTGAGAAAAGCCTAGTTTTGAGGGTAAGATAATAGAACAAGGTGTTGCTCTATAACTCCCTGCTTAGCTAACATCAGCTCTCGCTTGCACTTCAGAGTACCTATAACCAACAGGGAATGTCAATATCTAATCTTGAATTGCATGGATGAGATCCCAGTGTCTCCAAGGTGCCTTTAATCTTTTAACGCGCCATTGAATGACCACCTTAGAATCTCCTTCAACACATAGTGGGCCTTGGAGTAAAGAATTCTTAAACATCGTAATCCTTGGAGAAGGCTTTAGAGTCAGTTGTTGTAGAGTCAGTTCTCCCAGTGGGACTCGCATAAGGGGGCTTAGGGGTTCCCACCCAGAACATATGCTGAAACTTAAGAGGTGTACTGAGCAAGTTATAGGCATTATGCATAAAGGGGAATCTCTACCTATTTCTCCAACTCACTTTAAACATTATAAAAAGGGGATTACGGGTCAAAGCCTAAACCCAACAGGAGATTTTTCCTATTATATTTTGTTACCACACTTTTTTCTCTTCTTTAGTCACTTTTTACGTGGGCATCAGATCAATAAGATCTAAAACAGTGAGTTCCCCCCAGTTTTTCTCAACTGTCATCTGCGATCTATGAAGAAATTCTGTAATTTTCTTGGTGAATTGTTTAGTGATTCAATTTTTTCCTCTTTGGATGTCGTAACCTCAGGGTTATAACTGCTGCACATTAAGCAGCTTTCTTGTGTTTTAGTGATCCTAAAGGGATTTTTGTTGTTTCCCAGATGAGCCAGTAACCTGTACAGGCTTCACTACTGTGTTTGTTGCCTGCATCAAGTGTGAGGTCCACTTCTGGTCCCTGATTATTTAGTGCTAGAATTGAGAGGGTCGGCTACGTAACCATATTTCATACACTAGCTGCTGACCCGGGAAAGTTCGAAGGGGAAGGCAATCATCCGGATTGCTAGAGAAAAGTCAATTGCATCCATCTATTTTTTCCGTCCAAGTCAGTCCTTGTATCAAGGCCCAAATGGAAGACAAAGTCAATTAAAATGATGTTCTTGTCACTATGATTGGTGATTGGGAAGCTGATGATTATCAAGTAATCACATGGCAAATTAATAGACTTAGGGTCAGAATGAAAAATCAGATCATCAAGTTAGAAGTCTAAGAGAAACTGGAACATACTGGCCATATTCATGACCATAAGAGCAACCAATCAAAAGTTTAGTTCTTTAGCCTAAAGCGAGGAAACAACTTGGTGACTGACTATTATGATAATGACCTGCAGAGTGTGTTAAATAAGATTAACACAAATCGTCCTTCACAACTAACAAGGACCTTAAATAGCATCGAAGGAACTAATGTACTATTGGTAAACCAAAATGTGCACTATTCACCATCGCATATAAAGAGCAAAGACTAGGAACTACCAAAGGAGCCTCAGGCCAAGTCCACACACCTTTCCAAGAAATATAGATTTGAATTGAAGCATTCCTGCAATTGTCAGTAGAACAGTGGGATCATCTGGGACAAGTGACGCACTAGGAAGAACCTTGTGACCACGAGCAGCATAAAATTCAAGGAAGCGCCGGCGAATAGCATCTCCACTTGCTAAATCATTCTCTGCTTCATCCTGAGGTGGTGGTTTTCTATTCAGAGGCTCGAGCGGCACCGACGCTAGAAGGGACAGAAGATGTCAGCATGTTCCTCAGGAAACTAAACGGCCAAATTCAGAAAATCATACCAGAGAAGACCTGTTGAGTTTTTTATTGCAAATATTTCCTTCCGTGATTCCTTTAGATTTGAAGAATCATGAATCCATGCATCCAAATGAAGAAAAGTATGAAATCTGTAACCTGTAATCAAAGAAGAAATACTTTCGATGATAAAGCTTAATTCCGGGTATAACTGGCATGGCGAAAATTATACAAGCAAAAAACGAAGAGCAGATATTTTCGTCAATAGGAAGTTTTAGATGAGGCAAGAAATTCGATAAGCAACATTGTTAAGCCATTAAGTTGAGATTTAAGTCGGGTAACAGGACTCGAAAAATAAAAATGAACTACTCAGCAGCTACGATTCATCATTTTTAGAATACCCTGTGCACGGGGAAAATAAAGGAGAGAATGAAAATTTGACAGCCTACCAGCAGTTTTTCTTTTGATAAAGCGCGGAGCCGAAGGTGCAGGGAGCAAAATGGGTTTCCGAGCTTGAAAAGAATTTGCGACGCTCCATGGTTCCATGTCCGCCCGACTGCACTCTCTCCCTCCAAATTTGAACGTCTAACGTCCTGATTGCCTCTATTTTTCTTCAAGGATAAGGTACTCCCCAAGGTCAGGAGGAATGGGCAGGGTCGTGCGACGCGGCCGAGTCGGAAGCCACTCGACCGAGCCCATGTATGATTTATTAACTCAACCCAATATATTTAGTAGGATATTTGAACTATATGTGTCACTAGTATAGATTCTATTATATAATCTATTTCTTATAATCTAAAACTTCATGAACAACTAGTTGAGACTTCAACCAAAATAAAATATCAAAAAAAAAAAAAAAAACTAAGTTGAAACTGCTTAAACTCCGAACCAAACCGGCCGGTCCGATCCGGTTGAACCAGAATCGGAGGTTAATCCGGTTCTTATTAACTCGGTCTGGTTCATTAATATCAGGATTATTTTTGTTATTTTTTTTATAGAATTATTAAGAAAGTATAAAGTATAGAGTATAATATTTAATGGTTGAACCTTTGGTCCAACCCGGTCCAACCAGGCAGGTTCAACCAAAACCAGACATACTGTCGGGGTGATGGCCGATTCGATTTTTAAAACGCTGGTAGATACTCTAATTAACTCTTTTGCACGATTAACAGTATCATGAACAGATTTTGGCAACTTTTGCAGCCATGGACCTAGATTAATCAATTGTTATTATTTTTCTGTAAAATGTTGCATCCAAGTGCAGAAAATGAAAATAAATTGACAATAATTAATGAGTGCCAAAATGCAGCGTGGCCAAAGCCAATCATGGAACACCTCTCCGAGTCACGGATCATAAGGCACCCCTCAGAGTGCCCCACGGATGTTCTGTGTCAGGGCGCCCAGTGATCCGCTTTGGCCAGTGGATCCGGCCTCGATGGGTCAAGTTCTGCCAAAACTAGAGTTCGCTGGCAGACCGTCTAATTGCTGTGACTTCCCATTTGTTCCAATCCTCCATACCTTCTAGCACCAAATTGATGAGATAAAACATCTTCATCGCCCTTTTAAGGCTGAAGATGCAGATGGGCTAGGCACAGCGCCACTGCCCATTCTTGTGCAGTGTGCTAGGAAATTGTGCTCTTTCTTCTCCTCCCCTGCCATTTTTCTTTTTTTCTTTTCCATTTTTTGTCTTTCGTCAGCCTGCTGTTATTTTTTCCAAACTTATAACCAAATCCAGTTGATAACAGCTGCTGATTCCCCACAACCATGTTTTCTTCGCTTTTAGTTTACAATAAAAGAACGGAAAAAGAGACCCATAATTAAGTGGAAAATTGAAGAGATCATCGTACATATATATACAGCAGATCAGCTTTTTTTTTTTCACCTATTGAATACAGGTACAGCTAGAAGAATTCCTGAGAAGGACATTGTTCCTGTATCATCTAATCATACAAAAATTACATCATAAACCCCAGCCCTGAAATTCCAGGAGCTGAAATCAGCACTGTGTACCCACAACCAAATAATACATTCTTACTTCGACGCCGCTCCGATGAAAAAAACGGAAGGATGGAATATGAGGTTAGCACTTAGAAATGGTACTACTGTCACAAGTCATCTTCTCTACAGTTGTGTCAGGCTTGCTACGTGTTTTAATTGCAATAAATGGCCTCTTAAACTCGCCTCCTCAACCTGTATACATTTATGTGTTGCATGAGAAATCCTGATGAAGTAATTTATTGACAGGACTAATATATAAATATTTAAATCACTAAAAAGCTACAATTCATATGAATGCATGGATTACATGGATGTTGAAAAATAGTGTCCTACGCAACCAGGTACATCAGGGTGGTTAAGTCGTATGCTCTCTTACACTCAGGAATTCATATATCTTGTAGATTGATTTTGCAAGCAGGAAAAACAAATTAGGTTCTGTAACATTAATGAGAGGATACATTATCTATTATTATATCTTCTTCCATGATAGCAAAACATCATTAACATGTCACTACAGGTGGCAGAATGCGGAGAATGGGAATACTTGGTTTTTTTCCACTCTATTCCCTCGGCCATTATAGATCTAATATAGTCAATTCCTTAGTCATCAATCTTCTGATAGGTCTAAGATTACCTACTAGTTGCCAAGTTTATGTGTAGGATTATAGTCAGGCATTCTAGGGATCCACTAAAATCCTTCAATCCTGTCCTCGGAACCCACCTATTTATTACCTCTCCTTCCTTCGTTATCTGATTGGGAGTTGTAACATCATAAGAAATTTTCTTCAAAAGGGTAGCATGGAGGATCCAAGCACCACCTTAAGTGGTAGTCTATCAGCCTAAGAGAGGGAGGGACTCAACATTCGCAGAATCATTGTAGTCAACAAGATGCTCCTCATAAAGTGGTGTTGCTGAATGAATACGGACACTCGGACTATATACATGGATTGGGTCATTGGATTCTTGGTAGTTTCTCCCCATGGCATCTCTCGACCAATAGAAAATTTATCAACAAAGCTTTTGGACCCATCTCTCACATTTGTTTCCAAATTGGGGATGCAAGATGTGTTAATTTTGGTTTCGTACATGGCTCAAAGATGGCCTGTAGAGGCAACCTTATCTTCCATCAATTGGTCCTGCCATTTTCAAGAGGGGTATATGACATTGAATTTCTAGAGTTTTGTATCCTTGCCTGATTAGAGAACATTTCACCCTTCAAGGAGTAGCAAGATAATTTGGAGCCAGGATCCCAGTGTCTCCATATGGTGCCATCCGAGTATGGTTGCATTTAGGAGGAGTGTGGTCTTGGTCCTACTCACCGCCCCCCAACACGAAAATTTTCATTTGGGAAGCCCATCCACCACAGACTTTAATCAAAGATAACTTCATGTGGTGTTATGATCCCATTCCTTTAGTGCTTTTCCCCCTTTGTGATGTTGACCTGGAGATGGTGGATTAAAACTATTTGTTGTGGCTCCACCCGCACTTCTTGGACGGTTATTAGTGACCTTTTTTTTAAAAAAAATGTATTTGTGACCTATTAACTCCCAAGCTTCTAAGCCTGGTACAGTTAGGAAACATCTTGACCTAGGAGTCATCAAACTCAACTTTGATTGTTCTTCCCTAGTCAAAGCCTGCAAGAGTGCGTAATAACACCTTATGCTGGTACTTTAAGACATCTCTGACTCTACCTATGTTAAAAGCTTCAAGGGCTTCCATGCATCCAAGAATTTTCTGGAGCCAATGTCATGGAACTCTTCAGACTGAAAATGGATTCCAACAATGTAATCGATGAGCAAAAAAAGTTGGTTCCCTCGGTGTCACTTGTCTATTTCTAGGAATCTTGGAAATTCAGGCTCTTATTTTTAGTTTGTCTTGTAATTTGGGATCAGCCAATTTTTTGATTGGCTTGTAGGCCAAGGAAGGGGTTCCCTTCCAAACCCTTGTTGAAAGTGGCCCTTCATCTCTTGTATTCTTATTCTCCTAAGATTTTTGATAAATTTCATTTTCCACAAAAAAAAGTTCATTGTCAGTGATTGATTTGAAACATCTTCCAATGATTCCGAAACCAATAGCCATGGAAGCCATCCACGGTGGCTGTGAGAAATAGGTATGAACCACACGATCTCATAAAGAAGTGGGTGATCTTGCTTACTCTTTGTTTGTTGGAGAATGAAATGGGATGAAAGCATAAAGATTCCCATCAAAATTCTCTTCTGATTGTTTATATACCCCATCCTCCAAAACTTCCATGAGAATTGCCATGAAAAGCCTTCTGGAATGCAGATGCAATATTCTCCTCAAATGCACACTAAAAGTTTGATGTCTCAACATCTGCAAAACCTACCTTGTCAGCCTCGATAACTGGCTGCTCAAATTGTGTGACGCAAGAGCATTGTCAATGCTGGTAGCATCAAATTACTCATTCGTCCATTTCATCTTGAACAAGATCTTCTTAGGGATATGACAGCCTTCATTATTTGGATCACCTCCCATTATCGCCTTTCTTTTCGATATTTCATACAGATAAGAATTAGGAAATCAGAATTGCAAGGTCGAGATTGTCTATAAACTCTAATTGAGTAAGGAATAACTAGCCTGCAGTATATCAGAATGGGTGGGACCTAAGCAACTATAAGAGCGCATAGGACGAAGAAAATGGAGCTATCTCAGTTAGCTTGAGCAACAGTTTCTTGATCGTGATCGACTGCCATTCCATACCATCATTACTGTCCCAAAAACCCATAGTAGCATGCAGCCAATTGATAAAATGGGCACCTTGTGAGGCCAACCCTTAGATGCCAAGTCCCCCTTCGCTTGTTGCCTCTTTCGTCCAACAAATCCAAATAAAGAAGAATGCCAGAGATACTACCCTAAACATAATTTCCATGGGCCAGCAAAGATACTTAAGTTTATCTATCTTGATATATGAAAATCTTCACAAACTTTCTCCTCTCATCAAAACCCTAGATATGGGTTTTCATGAACTTTTCTTCTCTAATCTAAAAAAGAGTTTGAGGACTCTATCTAGAGGAAATTAACAAGAAACAATCTCTGTTTCAAACAGTGAGTATGAATAGAAAAAAAGTGGACCTACCAATACCAAAAAACAAATAAATAAATAAATAATCTGAAGATAATACTTTTAAGAAAGGACCAAAAAACAAAGCAATTTCCTCAAAAAGTAAATAAATACATAAATAACAGCTTACAAATAAAAAAAAAGAAGGTTAAACAACAAAATATCTATCCGCTAACAGACCAGAGAAGATGACCTTTTTATATCAAATTCATAGGAGAAAAATGGAGGAGAGATTATAACTTATAACGTCTCTCCCTTAGTTATAGCTTATATATTATTTGAAATTGCATCCATCACCTGGTGACCATATAACCTAGGAATTTCTCTTTCGCAAGAAAATATTTGCCTGAAAATAAAGAAAACCTAATTAAGGGAACTCGAGCACTAGCTCATTGGCCACATAGGGCATCTGTAGTGGGAGATCTTAAGTTCAAGTCTCCTAGAGGCATGGGCAAAGGACCTTCATGCAAACACGCCATTTAAAAAATAAGGAAAACCTAATTAAATGAACCAATAACTTGTAAGAAAAGGATAGTTTACTCACATGCTCTTTGTTCTGTATCACCTTTACAAGATTAATTTCTCGTTTATGCATTGAGAAATAACTAATAGTTTATTGTATTAGTGAGAAGGACTACGGATGTATTTTTTAATATGTACTGAAATGTAAAACAGAAATGGTCCGAGCTCTACAACACTTTACAAGAGAATTCTAAAATTGGGTTGATCCCCATTACCTGCATTGCAGCTAAAGATGACAAGAGATCCTTGCATCGAGCCAGCAGAGCTCGTTCTTGTGCAGCAACCCTTGCTAGATCTGTCACCAAGGAATTCATTCCTTCCACCTGATTAAGATCACGAGGTGCAAACACATTATTAGGGACAAGTATGATAATAAAGGCAAGCCAGTTATCAGAATAAATAATAACCATACATGACATAAATCTTGAATTAAAAAAACGAAGTGACGAGGAGGGGGTGGGGAGGGAGGGTGGGAGAGTGAGGGTGGGAGAGTGAGGGTGGGAGAGTGAGGGTGGGAGAGTGAGGGTGGGAGAGGGAGGGTGGGAGAGGATGGGAAAATGGGAGGAAAATAAAATGGGAAAATGAGGGTGGGAGAAAAAAAAAAAAAAAAGAAAAAAAAATAATGGGGAAAAAAATAAAATGGGAAAGAGGGGTGGGAAAATAAAAGGGTGGGAGGGGGTGGGAAAATCAGGAGGGTGGGAAAAGGTGGGGAGGGTGGGGGGGGGGGTGGGAGGAGGGAGGTGGGGAGGGAGGGGGGGGAGGGAGGGGGTGGGGAGGGAGGGTGGGAGAGGGAGGGTGGGAGAGGGAGGGTGGGAGAGAGAGAGTTTGTCACTTTTGCATGGACTGGTTAGGCTGCCAAGACTCCATTTCATGCTTTCACAGTCATGCAAAATTTATTCCCTTAAAAAAGAACAAAATCAAGCATTCAAAGAAGCATCCCTTTCAGTGATCTTTTCAGAAGAAATAATCTATTGGAAGATTTTGAAAATCTAGTACAATTAAATTCTATAGAACCCACATAATGCACTAGACCCTGAGTTAAAATCCTGAGAAAGGACCCACGTCTCATCTCCCGAATGAGATAAACTCAGCAGAGAGGCTTCATAACCTAACCCTAAAAACTGATACAATAATTTTCATGATGTTGAAAGGAATCATTCTTCTAACCCCCCAAACCACCCCCCCTCCGCTCCTCCCCATCAAAGCTGATTTCAGCCTACAAAAAATAACTTCCACAAAGCAGAGTACCGATGTAGCTGTTAGTCTGCTGAAATAAATGTGATAACCAGACTTAACTGCATATGAATTATTACTGGTTGACATCATTAATGAAGAAACTTAATCTTTGGAAGATAAAATTGGCAAATTTGTGGAAGTTCAGATCTCACAAGGCATTCCTCTTGCCAATTAAGCAGGGGCTCATCATGATGTGCTCAAAGGCTCGTTTCTCAAATGAAATCATCTCTTTCTTACATCTATTTTCTGTGACATATTTATCGTTTCTTAAATGGACAAGAAAACAAAAACAAAGAATCCAGACCTTCCAACAATCTCAAGTTGTGAGGAGATATTTCTAGAGAATTTGATGTTCAAACAAATTGAAAAAGATAATTAAATAATATGAGGGAAACTAAGAGACTAAACAAGAATAGGAAATGTAAAAGACGTCAAAGGTGTAGAAGAGATGGACTTTACCTTTGACAACAAGAAACATATTGATGAACCCATTGCCTGCATCACATCAACGGCTGAACCAACAGCAACTTTTACTTTCTGAATATCAGCCTGCAGAAGAGAATAAAATAAGTTTCCACCATATAACAATTACTGTCACTTTTCTTGGACAACAATCCAGAACAACTCGATGATGCCAAAATACCTTCGCCCCTTCAGCTACTGGAAGCCGAAGAGTGCTGGCCTTGAGATCTTCAATTGCTCCTAATAAACAGTTGGAGTGCTCTCTTTCCACAAGAGCCCACTCTTCAAGGTAAGGCAGCTGCATTCAATCAAATGCAACGTGTTTGAGAACAAGATGAAATAGAAAATATAGGGTTTTAATTGTCAGAGCCTCACATAATCCTTCAAAGAATTTTCCTCATCATTTTCACAAAAGAAAAGAGAAAATACTTTATTGCTTAAATACAAGCAAAATTTCCCATATCTTGCTCCACATTTTAAACCAGGGGTGTTTCAATCTGTTCATGTTGAGTGCAGTAGGCATTGTCATCTCTCTAAAGTCTTGTGTTCTGACATCTGAGCTTAGCTTTTATGTTCAGTCAAAAGGAGTATACTCATCTGTGGTGTGGCAACTTCTACCCTCCCCTTTGTGTCTATTGTCTCCATTTTCTCTTACAAACCTTAAACTGCAATCCTACATAAATAAGAATAGGTTTCTTTCCCCCTAAATTGCAAGTCTACATGGTATTAAACAGGGTACTAGGGTTTCTGAATTCTCATAGCTAGCCCAAACTAGGGTTTCTGAATACAACTCTTGTAGTAGGGTATATGGTATGATCTGAGTTGAACTCAGCTGCCTCTAACTAGCTAAGATTTAATTTCTCATCTCTTTGAGATACACTTGATTAGTTGTTCAAATTCTCCGTGCAACTTTTGACAGCATCTAATGCTTTAGGATGCATTTGTAGGATTTTTTGGAGACACCTCCACAAAAGGCATCTTTTAGAATTTTTTCGGGGACCCCTCTAATCTGTTATAATTTGCCTCCGAATCAATAAAGCAGCACCTTCCTAAAAAAAAGAAAAGGCAAAAAATGGTAGGAAATTGGTTCCTCAACAACAAATCCCCTTGCCAACAATCCTCCCAAAAGATTTTAGAAAAGACTCTACAAGAAGATACTTCTATCAAAATGCACACATGCATACCAAAACAAAAAGCTTCAATGAGGTTGGCATACAATCCTCTCCAAAACTGAGAAACTTGGGAGGGATGAGGTGTCAAATGAAGAGATAAGTACAAAGATGATAAATGGAACAAATGTTTTGGAACCAAATAATTGAGCTTTCATTGCTAAATTGCCCAACAATGATGAAGGGAGGCAAAAGTTGGGTTATACTCATCCAACATTGGAGGAGAGAGGAAAAAATTTTGGGACGTCAGGACAGGTCAGACAAGATTTACTAAGTGTAAGACATCCAGCCATGGAAAGATGCTTTGACTTCGAGGCCAGTCCCCCTTCGAACATCTTGACTAGGTCCAAGAGGGAGAGGGAGATCCATCCACCGACAAGGAGAATTCCAACTCACATGATTAGGATGTTGTCCTAGGGAATTGGCCAAGTTTAGAAGTTGTCCGTCTCACACAAAAGTGATGAAGATTTTGTTTCATGATATTGCCACTAAGTTAAAGAGAAGCAGAGATATTAAATATTCAACAGCAAACCACAGGAGACCCTGAACAAAACCCCGAGCAAACCCATTTGATCATCACTGAGAATATCATTGATGGAGCAGAACTATTAATCCAGGAGTTTTACTCAGTGTTAAAACCCAATTTATCCATTATAAGTTTAGGAAAGGCTCAATTGAGCTTGTTAAAGCTTCTCAATCTCAAACTCAAGGATAAGCTTTGCAGTGCTAGCAGTAAGAGAGGAAGCTAAAAGTGCTGCAACTGTAAAAACATACATACAAACACAATAAAACACAGAAGAAAGTAAGAAAGCATAAAACTTGTTAAGTGGGAGCAAGCAAGTGCACATTCTCTAAGAACAAGGTCAAATTCCTTGCAGAAGGACTATCCAAATTTCTGGCTTCACATGGCCAGATATTGAAGAAAATATTAAACCGAGAATCAATGTAAACAATCTCAATCATGATAATCTCATTTTTCTAAATTTAACTTTTATATATAGATCAAATGGATAAAAATAAAGTCTCATTCTCAAAAGAAAGATTACGATCAGACTAAGATAAATAATACCACGCATTAAGAGTAATATACAAGGACAAGAACAAAGAAGTTAAAGCTTCCAAAAAAATGAGGTAGAAGAAAAAGATGATTGGGCTTTCAAATCAAACCATATATATTTGACATATAATTGGATTTTGTTGTATTGAGCCCAGTTCCATCCCAAGAGGACCAGCCACTTGGAAACTGCAATGCTCAACCTTGCAAAATATTTTTTTTTTTTTTAGGAAAGTGGTAACCTTGCAAAATATTATCTTTCTATAATTATTCAATATTGGACCTTTTCCTATTTATCTGATTTCAATAGGGCACACATTTTCAATAGATGCATTTTAATAGCGAAGCAAATCTAATCAAACATAAAATCTAACTCATCTAAGAAGGTATGAAAAGCAAACAATGTATTCAAGCCTTACTTGTCCCTTGAGGATAGTGATTAGCTTCAAAGTTTGCCTCCAAGACTGTAGCTGGACTCTTTTAACTGTGACAGAGTTACGAAGTTCTGATGTGGCAATCCATGCATTATATAGATTTCTCTGAGGACAAAATAAAACTTTAGGAATAACTATAGATGATAATACCAAACACTGATTAATAACTAATTACTTTCACTTCAAAAGCAACAACTAAATACACCAAATCTGGCAAAACTCAGCACCATTTCCAAATAAATTATGAAATTACAATAAACAAAAAGATGTGACTGATTCTTGACTCTTGAATAAACTCAGAGAAGATTTTACCTACATGAAAAGCTCTGAACAAAGTTTCAGTTTCATGTATTAAAGGAAACAAGATGTAAAAAATGCAATTACAATCAGAAGTCCAGAGTGCAAGACAATGTCATGAAATGTCAATTATAAAATCATTTTGAACAGAAAATATGACTAAAATGAGCAAGAAAAGGCACTTCACCAAAATAAAAAATTAAAAAACATAAACTTAGGTACGTTATTTGTAAGCCTATGTGTCTAACTATGTCTCAGGTACATTATTTGTAAGCCTAGACATGAGGAGGAGAGTGTTAATTGAGAAAAGGTTCTAAAGCTTTAAGATGGTGCAGATCCAACCAATTCAACCTTATTAGTAAACCCTTACGACCCAATCTTATCTCATTCGTTACTTTGCAGCTTTCCACTGTTAAAGTATTTGGCAGTGTTATCTAGCATAGAGCATGTTGTTCTATCAGAAAACTTTCTAGGTAACTGTTACTTGGAGCTCAATATCAATTGATGATGAAGCTACAAGATAAAGATAAGTAGTTTTTGCAAGAATGACCACACAGGAAAAAAATGTGCATTAAGATATGGATAAGAAAAAGCATATAGGTGCAGCCAACAAGAAAATCCAACTGTTCTCACTGAGTCTCATACATTTCCTCCTTCCTACAAAACATATTTCCCTGCATAATGCAGGTCAATAAAATAATTTATGACAAAAAAACCATACATATTACAAGCAAAGTAGACTACTCAAAGAATTTCATAAATTAAACAAAACCGTACCTTGGCCGTCAATTTCTGGACAGATAAAGCAGCATTTACTCTTGCATTAGTAAACCGCCACTGCAAGTGCCGGTTATGCAAAAGCCTCAAGAGGTGGGCTTCTTCAATCCGATTCTCCCCCATTTTCCCTCTTCGAACGTCCAATGCAAAACTCAGAATAGATGGGGTACCATTGCATAATTGATCATTACTGAAACATGATGCTGAGGGCCTGACCCGTGAAGGGCTAGGCATACCCCTGGGGGAGGAAGTAGAAAGCTTGCTCGGAGAGGCAGGCCTTGCAGGACCTCGGATAGGTGAGGAAAGCCCGCGATTAGTACGAGGCGAGGAGACAGGACTATCTGAATATGTTTTTTTTGTGGTGCCAACCTTTGGTGTAGAAGGGTCGTGGAGTCGCCTAAGTCTACTGTTCGTCTCCTGCCAGAACCTGGCCGGAACAGCCATTCGGCGAGGAGTGGACCTGCCACCCCCAACTCCCGCAGTCTCTGAAACTCCAGAGTTGCTACCGGAGGAAACACTGTCTGTATCGGAAGTGGCAAGATCCTGAGAGCTAGCACAATCTGAACCATCAAAAGACGCCCGGACTGCAGCATTGGGCGTGGCAGCAACTCTCGAGAATTTCTCCACAGTACAGTCTAAGCTTCTGGTTAGTGGATTCGACTGGCGTGACCTCGCAGGCCACCTATGGTGTTCCAGTGGCTTAGAGTTTTCTAACTGGCGCGGGCCATCCGGCTTACCCCGCAGTGGCGTCGTCCTACGGCTGCGATCCGGCGTAGCTGCTGCCGCGGCGGACGAATTGGGGGCAGGTTTTTGCTTGCTGATGGGTAGCGAAAAGGACTCCCCTTGGAACGAAACGGAGAGACTCCGAGTGGAGGTCCACAACATTTTGGCGGCATCTGTTGGTCCAGCGCCGGTAGAAGAACGCCGTCGCTCAGCGGACTGCGAGCGCTTGACGGACGGGTCCGTCGATGGCGTCGTCCGCGAAACAAGCGGCGAGGGGCACCTTCTGGAAGACGAGGAAGTGGAGGGAGTGGACAAGTACCTCGATGTAACTTCGCGGCCTTTGGGCCGTTTCGAGAGGAACCCACCATTGTCCTTCTCGGAAGGAAGAAGCGGAGGTCTCGATGGCTGATTTCTACTCCCCTCCTCTTGCTGGGTCTTGGCAGCGGGCGTCGCAGAAATCGCAGCCACCATTTTCCCTTCCTTTCTCCGTCTCTCTCTCACTCCACCGGTGACCCTCTTTCTTCCTCACGACCCCCAACCCAGCTCAACCCCCCCTCTTTCTCCTCTCCATAGGTCTCTCGACCCACTCAAATCTCCACCAAATACCTGCCCAAAACCCCATTAGAGCCACCGCGGACCAGTACCTCCCATAACAACCATCCTCTCCATCCCAGTTCGTCTTCCTCAGTCTCCTCCCCTTTTCTCGGGCCTGAAGGAAGCAGATGATGCACAATATAATACAGGCAAGCGAAAAGCTAGAAAAGGAACAGAAAGAGTACAGTAATACGGTTTATTTTCCGGCGATGGGATATATGCCCAGGCCGGGGAGAGAGAGAGAGAGAGAGAGAGAGAGAGAGAGAGAGAGAGAGAGAGAGGGGGGAGGGGGGCGTGTTTAAGGGAGATTTGCCCGCATAAATGTCGCAGTCAACGGAAGTAGAGAAAAATAAGTGGAAACTCATTACAAGGATATTGAAAACACATATTTAAACTTGACAAGCAAGTGTTTCTCATTGGCAGTGAGAGTGAGAGTTGGGAAGTGGAAGGAGAGAATCAGGCAAGACTCCTTTTCCTCAATCTTACATTCTTCAATCTTCAGCTACAAACATGCAGCTGCTTTAGCTCTCCCTTGCTTTGTTTAGGTAGGTAATAAGTGGCCAAAACTTATCCAACTTTTGCCAAAAGCCCTGTGTACTAGTTTACAAGTTACACTTTAGTTGAACTACATATTCTACTCTGGAAAGGAACAAGTATGGACCAAAACCAAAAGTGGAGAATTTTGGATCATACCCTTTATCACCAACTAACTCAAAAATTAGTTTTTCCTTCCATATAACTAAGTTTAAGGCCAAAGTAGATGGTGTGTCATTTCCACAACTATTTTCTTCTAAACATCACTAACCACATCCAAAGAGTTCTAGTGAGGTCCATTGAGTATGGTCAGGTGAGGTCGGAGGTCGGATTCGGTCTTTCTCGAAAAGGCGAAGGGCCCCCGAAATCCGAGTTGAGTCTCCTTCCACAATTAGGGGTCCGGATCGTAACGACAAAGGTTTAGGACTTGTAAGTAAAACTTTAAAGTTGCTTAAGTTTTAAGTTGATTTTTAATGACTTAAAGGTTGGGACTTGGGACTTGGGACCATTGCTTTTCTTGTTCATTAACAAGCAAGCTTAGGATATTAAACCGGAGAAAACCAATTCCATGTATCTAAGTAGTTTGCTTAAGTACCAAATCAAATGCAAACTGCTATACATCAATGGAATATTTCTTGCCACTTCATTAGGTTTTCTCCCAACTTTTGTTGAAAAGGTAAGGGGTCCTCATTGATGATGCACTCATGTCTACAAAGGGGATAGTTTATATGCACAAAGAAATTCTGGAGAAAGGATTAGCATGATTATTCTAATTAATGACTTTTTAAAGTTTTAAGTCTTGAAGAGAGAAAAAAAAAAAAAAAAAAAACTTCAAGTTCCCTCTGTTTTTCCTTTTGACAATCAAGGTATATTATAACTCAATAGAGTCCTTGTAGCTTACCATACAACAGTATTTGGGCGGGCTTAAATTCTAGTAACTAAAAGAAAAGTTGCCCTCCATATTTGGAGAGTTTCATTTATGACCTCTTTTAGATGCAGTATCTCCTAGTATAATTGTTTAAATGAAGATAGTTGTTTTTATTGTCATGACCTAATTCTCAATTCTGCCCTCTCAAGGTTAAACTAAAACTGTAAAATTGATGTATTTTATTTATTAACATTAAAAAAAGAAAAAACTAAAAACTATAGCATGGTAGCATAGTAAATAAAATGAAGAAAACATGAACTTTTATACATTATAATTTTTAAAAGTGCAAATGAGGTGAGTGAAAGCCTCAATATGTTTTATTTTAGTTTAAGTTAGAGAAATTGAACTGTCCCATCCTTCCAAAATCTTGTAGAAACATGGAGCACTTCACACTTTTTAGATAAGGCTAACCAAAAATTCTAATTTACCTAAGAAGGCTAACCAAAATCATCATTCCAACAAGAAATATGGATATTGGAAAACTATGGTGTGTGTACACTAGATGTAGCATCTACTTGCACAAACATGGTGTAGTGTATTGTATATGGTCCTTATTATTAAGTATGTAATATATATGTATTTCTCTTTGAATGCTGGAAGTTAAGTGGTTGTAATTTCTTCGACAATATAGTAGATATATAATTTTTAGTAGAACGAACAAATAGAAAAGTTGCATTGAGGAAAAGGGTCTTCCATAGGTAAGGAAGAAATTGGACCCAATTTCAACATAACATTGTCGTAGAGTACTTGAATAGGCTTATATATATGTAAGAGAGTATTAGTAGGGAACAAGCTTAAATGGGTTCATATATGTAAAAGTCATGAATTCTTAGTAAGAAAACTGGAAAAGCAGTTCATTTTGGATAAACTCAATCTCAACTTGGGAGTTGTATTAGCTATTAAAAAAAAAAAAAAAAAAAGATTGTATTTGGCATAGTGTTTAGAAGCCAAAAACTTGTGTTTTGAACAACAAGTCATAGGTTGACTTCCTCATTGAAACGTGGTTCTTGAGTCAGAGGCAACTAGGCCTTGTATCTTGATGATCCAAATTATCAAGCCATGAATACAGTTGAATCGTTCTTTTAAGCCCCATGACTCAAGCCAGTTCCTCCAAGTTTGGTGTTTGACCTGGACCTGCTCGTTTGGCCCAACTCTGATTCTCAGTACTCAAGTTCATGTTTCGCAGTCATGTTTAGAACTTAAAAAGGGGAAGTACATGTTTGGTCAACCTCCTCTTCGGAAAAAGAAGAAGAAGAAGAAGAAGAAGAAGAAGAAGAAGAATGTGTTTGTTCATATTCCAAAGAGGAGAAAACGAAGCTTCTCCATAGAGGATATTTTTTCCTTTTAAAAGAGTTAATAAGGACGCACATGTGGCTTTACTTGAAACAAGAGTTTTTAGATCTTTAAAAGAGCACTAAAACGAAGCTTTTGTCTGAAAAAACGACTCTTTCAAAGAGATATCTCAAAAGAGTCCTTTATCAAAGAGCGATGCAAAGACCGCCTAAATGTTTTTAATAAATATAAATTTAAAATATTTAAAATTTTGTACTTGAATCTAATACAAATAATTGATAGAATAGAATCTCACATTTTATTGGGGCGGAATATTATAAGTGAGTCTTGCCAATTAAATAATATGTTACTTCAACCTTTAAATGGATCGTGCATTTTATTATATTTATTTACTATAAAATTTTATATACAAATAAGGTATTAAAAAATTATCTTTAAAAAAACATTTTAATTTTTTTATAAATTTAATATACAAATATATGTTAGTAGGCTATAAAGGACTTCAAAGCAATGACTCCATGGAAGAAACTTGTTAAAAGTAACAAGTCATCCTCTTTAAATTGGTCATCACATGCATAGAGGATAAAGGACTTGAGAGAAATGACTCTCTAGAAGAGCTTGGCTTAAACAATTTTTAACTTCTTTGGCATATCATTTCTAATGTAGTATCTCTAGTTTTTCTTTCTAAGTAGCACTTGCCTAGTCCCTCCCTTTATACTTAGCCACCCACCCAAAATATAGAAATATGTTAGCTTCCTCCTCCCCTCAGTGAACATGTTGTTGTAATTAGTGGGACATTGAGGTTTCATTGCAACTCACATTTGGTTCAGCTCATCTCTTTCATCTTCACTAGTTTTTTGTTTCCCATTATAGATGAAGCAAGTCATTTTAGCTTTTCTACATTGTGCCTTAATTTATAAGTGCACCCACATTGAACATCTCAGAATTTAGTCAGTTTCTAAATCTAATTTGAAAGGGCTACTACTTATGCATTCACAGCAAGCGAAGTTTATTCGGCAAAATATCAACCTGGGAGTGGCTATATAAACAAGTAAGACAGAGGGAGAGGGGTGGACGTACTCAATATTCAGCTCCTAAACCTTTTTTGTCGATCTTTTATAAGCGTCATCAGATTATTAGTCCTCCAGCACAAGAAAATGCCCTGCAAATTGGAAACTACTCTGTTGTCAAGGATTAACTGAAAAAAATCGGTTTACATGTAATTAATCCAAGGAGAAAGAGAGCTGCGGATTGATTGTAACTCGTAAAACATCATCTAATCTTTCAGAACAGAGTTGGGAAATCAGAAACAGGAAATCAAACAAAGAAAAAAGGACCTCGCATTATCTAAAACCACCATTGAATTAAAAGAGTCAAAAGAAAAAGATATCTCAAGACTAAGAAAAGGCAACCCATTAAGGATTTCGACGATTAAAAATCGATAATGACGTGAAATGGCAATCTTTTCACAGCCACAGGGGTGAGGGGGAGACAGAGATGGATGATAATTACCAGAGCAAGAAGAAGCAGCAGCAGGAGGAGCAATCAAGAGTACTTGTGATGACAAGTCTGAACCCAGAAGGGAACCCAGGTGGGGAAGGCAGAGATTGTGGCTTTGAATCAATCTCCAAAGGGAAAGAATGATTCATGTGGGGGAATTGTAGTTGTTGGTGATGTTGCAACTTGAGGATATAATGGAAATGCCCGAGTGGAGGAGAGAAAGAAAAGAATGCTAAAAAGGAAGAAAGGCGTGAGAGAGGGCTATAAAGAGAAAAGAGACAAGCATTTGCTTGCAATAATTTGCACGCTAAGCTTTCTAGGATGCCCCGTCCCCATTTCTCTCTCTCTCTCTCTCTCTCTCTCCTTGTTCGTCTGCCTTGCTTTCAACGGGTAATGTCTCAGTACTCCACAAACCTGTATATCCTTACTCTGAAAAAATACTACATTTTCTTAGAAACCCAGTGTCTTTTTTAAGATTTTAGTATTTTCTATAGAAGAAAAGTACAACTTTTCACTCTAATTCTAGTCTTTATAAGAAGATCAAAATTTTCTTTTCTTTTTCTACCCTGTAATAATATTTTCCGAAAAAGAACACTTTTATGTTGATAAATAAAAAAAATTAAAAATAAAAAAAACAATCAAGAACACAACAAAGCAGTACTATTTGTTTTCATGGTACAACAAAGACAAGGATAGGAGACCTGGGTATTAATAAGACTGCATATACAGCAATTTTTTTCTTCTTCTTTTGTTTTGAATGTATGAAACTCATTGAAGATTTAGAATGCTTTGAATCCAACACGTTTCAAAACCTAATCACAAGCTTTAGATCAACAAAACGTTTAATATTCTAACCACAACTTAACTAAATCTTGACTAAGCAACCATTACTGGGGTCAAGCACCCAGCCCTGAGAGAGCTGAGAGCACCTCCAAATCTGACTAATCAAGTATGGATCAATTAAGTAACGGAATGGGTCCAGAAGAAGCTGGCTTAATTTATCAGGTTCGTGCACTTTTGTTAATTAAGCTTTTGTTTAATTAAACAATCATGGGTGGCGGCCGGGAGTTTATAGATATGTAACAGATAGATGTCTTAAACTTGGGGTTCACTCATTCATCATGGTATTTAAAGTTAATTAGTCCCACTAAAAAGATTTTTTGTCTCACAATATGTCTACAAGTATTTGACTACAGACTGTGCATCCATGGTATAGTTTACAGTACACAGTGCATCTACGTACACCGGCCGTTACCCGTCAAATTTTTTTAGTTTACCACACGAAAGGACCTCATTCGTAAAAAAAAAAATAATAATAATAATAATAAGAAGAAGAAGAAGAAGAAGAAGAAGAAATCTCATGATGATCAGGGTTGTAATTGACAAAATTTTATCAAACTTTTTATATCAAATACAAGTAGAAATATACAAAAGTAAATGGGGTCTATGTATGTATAGATTATATGATCTTGTTAAAACTGAATAATAATATATGATGATCAATATTTTAGGTCCAAAAGCTAGGTGGTAGTTAGAACTACATATTATTATCGGTTAAATTAATTAGGAGGGTGCCTTTTCATGGAGCCTTTTCATGGAGCCCCTTTCGAGGCTGGCTTCAGCACCTTGTTGAAGTGAAGCTTCTTGATCATACTGAAAGAAAAGAGAAGTTCACAAAAGAAAATGAAAGAAAAGGTGTAGTGATGGTGTCTGAGTAGTTAAATGTTACATTGAAGAGTGCTTTGCTGATGCGAAAAGAAAATGACATAACAAGTGATGCAATTAGCTTGATAGAAAAGGAAAACATTATCCATATGGGAAGGGAATGGAGCAACTAGCTAGGAGGGGCCGGGCTGGTGAAGAATAAACGATGTATCTGTTATGCACAAGTGAAGAGTATGAAGTAACTAGTTCAGTTAACTATTTTTTATATTAACATATTAATAATTTAATATATTTAAATTCTCAATGTTTCACACTAATAAAATAATTGAGAATCTCAATGTTACCCATTAATAGGGAAAATTATTTCAGGATTACATTTGGACTTTAATGTTAATTACAATAAATTCTATTTGAACATAGTTTTTTTTTGGCATTTATTAAAAGAAGAGTAAAGCTGGTAAAATATTTATTGCATACATCGAATAATTGCGTAAAACTTTTCAAATATATTTTTTTAAAATTTTTTATTTATGTATTAATTTTTATGTTACGTGAAAATATTAGCATAAAAGGCTCATCTTAGAAGTTTTTTTACAAATAATTAAAAAAAAAAAAAAATTGACACAAATGTCACTGTTCCAAAATTAATTCCCAAAATGTCATATTCCACCTTTGACCAAGGTTAACTACCTTAGTCAAAGGCCACGTAGGTTTTTTTTTTTAAAAAAACTGAAAGGCGAAAACGCATTCCCAAAAAATAGGTAGCGGTTTATCTTTTGTAAAGGATAAATCCAAATCCCCGATATATTTGAGAGGCGGCTTTTGGAAGCCGCCTCTAATTTTTTGGGAAGGCAACTTGTAAAAGCCGCCTTTTTTTTTGGCGACATTTCAATGTCGTATTCGCTTTTTTTAAAAAAAAAAATTTGGTGACACGCTGGCTTGAACGCTAGCGCCTACAAGCCAGTGTGTCGCCTATGTAGCCTTTGACCAAGGTTGAAAGGTAGAATATGGCATTCTTAGAATTATTTTTGAAACAGTGATATTTGTGTCAATTTTTATTTTTTTTAATTATTTGTAAAAAAACTTCCTCGTCTTACATGAGAATTGAAGAGACTTTGATAGGATGACACCAATAACTTTCATTAAATTATGCAAAGATATATATTACGATCAAAATCATTATTGAAAGATACAAATTTGTCTATGTGTGGATAATTTTGCTGATATAAAAGGCATTATCTTGGACTTCAATCATCTAAACACATCAAAGATGACCTCTCGTAGCTTAATTCTTTAATACATTTTGTGTTTCTCACTTATTTGTCTGACTTCACATTGTACTCGTCTCTCAGACACTTATCATGGGAGCAAATCTCTTCCTCCCTCCCTCTCCAGTTTACATATTTATTTTTACACATGCCACGTTTTAAATTGTTGTCCTAAAGCTCGTGATTCAGTAAACTGTGTTACCCAAAATTTGAGAAAGTGAATGAAGGCAAAAAGATTAGAAACAAGTAAAGAAGACAACTTTTACACAGAAAATATTGAACAAAAGTGAATATCGATGAGTTGAGACAAAACCACCAGCCAAGTACCAAACTGCATCATCTCTCTCCGGCACGAGCATTAATTTACTTGCCGTTCTCCTCCCCTTGCATCGTTGCAAGTCGGGAACAAGCTCATGCAGCACTGTGGTCTCTCTGTCCTCAATATTTCGTAGGCAACTAAATATCCACAATAAAATTTCATAAAATGCATTCGAGCTATATTCTTCAACAACAAAAAGATACCCTCTTAGAGCTCACTGAGGATGAGGCTCTTAAACTACTCCGTACCGAAAGCACGAAAATCAGCAGTAGAACATGAGCTTCTTAATTTTATCATTTAGTTTAGGCAATGGCATGGCTTCTGGTGGAGGACCTACTCTTGAGTGTGTGTTTCTAGTAATTGCTATGGCATCAGATTTCTCAAGGTACAGCCTGCCTCTGTATGCAGCTAGATGAGCATAGTACGCAGGAGGCACCAAAGAAACTGGTTTGGTGCACCTCACAAATGTATAGCAAAGGTTGTGCACAATCTTTTGCAGCTCATCAGATGTGAAATTGTTTTCGTCCCACAAGACATGGTAGTGAGTGGGTCTGCTGGTCCCTTTCATACCCCAGTGACTACAAAGATAAAAATCAAATTCTTTGGGATGTGTAATCACAGAATCAACAACAGTACCTGGCAGGATGTTTTCTTCAGACCCTCTATGACCTGATTTTTCATTCTCAGTTTGGAAGAGCCTGGTGTGGTGCCTTTTCTGCACCACTGAGAAGGAAATCGCTGGTTTATAATTTGGAAACCTTGAACAAGCAGCTCTTATGGCCTGCAATTCCTCATGTAACACTTTGTAGAACTGGGTCTCGCTAACACCATCTCTAAAGAAGATAATTCTTGCAGGAAGCTTATTGACTCCTTGGTAGAAGTCTTCAAGCAATTCTCTTACCATTTCAGAGAGGTCTTGAATGATTTCCTGCCTATGTGTCTGTGATCTCATCCTTGAAATGTACTTATTTGCAGCAGGCCAATTCATGCTACCAACAACAGCAGCAATTGAAGGACTAAAATCATCGAGAGGATGAGGATGGGTGACATCAGCACCCATGAAAATGATGGGTTCATCCTCCCTCAATAATCTAGGAATTTGGTGAGGTATAGTGTTATACAAAGCTACAGTAGATCCTCCAACCTTAGCATTTATCTTTAATGCCAAATTTGCCAGGAACTGACTGCCTAGTTTGCAAAGATTGGAGTACAAGCAACACTGACTCACAACTCCAATACTAGTTTCAGCAATTCGTTTCAAATCTGCATATCCCCTGTGCTTCTTCTCCATTATACAAATGAGAAGTTGAAGATTACCGGAGGCAGCTTCATAAATTTTTCGCAGTCTGGACTCTAAAATGGAAACGCTACTCAAAGCCCTAGTTGACTCAAAATCTGGGGCAACGACGGTATTCCGGCTAAGAAAAATGCCTAACTCGTGACAGCGATGAGATAACTGGCTGATAAATTTTGGAACACATGACCGCTGCTGTGGAGAGCCACCAAAACTTATTAATGCCCACCTTTCAATTCTTGTTCCCTCAACAACATGGCTATCTAATAGATTCCAATGCCGATCATGCCGAGTTGGAATTAGATCTGTAATTTGTCCCCCAATGCCAAGTTTTAGTTTGGGTGGTTCAAGAACTCTGCCACTCAACTGCGTCATCTCTTTAGATAGCTGTAGCTTGAATTCAGTTGCATGAGGCCCACTGTGACAAATTCTTCAAAGTTAGTTTCTTTAAGTAGTATCTGAGAGCAGAGGAATCACAGTACTGCTTATTAAAAAGGAATTATATAAGGGAAATTAAAATGGTGCAATTACCTCAGGGGTCCAACTTCTCCTCCTATAACTTCATTAATTACTGCTCTCCTTTCTCTTGGTCTTTGACAACCCATCTTTAGAATCCTTGCAGTTTGGTCATCTGAAAGTCTACTGAGAAACTTCTGCCCTTCACATACCACACACAACTCCATTGGCAGATAACAAGGTTTACTTCTGCTAATCTGTAAGCAAGGCAGGTTTCTGTATTCTATATCATAGTTATACTGTTCCTTGAAGTACTCCACCAACCTCAGCTCCCTACCATCCCTATCCCTGAATTTTAAACTCTCAGCAGTTTTGTCAGTTAGGCCATAAATACGATATCTCTGATCTGTATCCCTATGACAGACAAAAACTCTTACATTCTTCAAGGCTTTCTCAACTTCTTTTCTTTCTTCTGCCGTTAAAATCCAGGACTTCTTCTGGGAAAGGTCTTGTAAAAAGTCACAGCGTTTCTCCAGATACTGAATTAATCCAATACTTTCGTGAAAAGCTGTCACAGAGAAATCAACATTAAGTGCCAGTCCTTGTTGGGTTGGTCTAAGGCTCTGAAAGAACCCTCTCAGACCAATTGCCCCTCCGCCAATATCTTTTGCCCCTCCCATGGAGTTTGAATACAGAGAACGGCCTACTGGAATACATTTATCCATAGAGCTTTCTCTAAGAATAATATCCAAGGCATGAAGGTAATCTTGTGGAAGGGGAGACCAGTCATCCTCTTTGGTTAAGTAACTAGACAGATCCTCACCATCCAGTTTGGAGACCAGCTTGACGTTGACCTTGAAAAGTTTAAGATTTTGGTTCTTTGAAGTCCTACCTTCTCCCAAAGGCAGCGGTTTAGCAGTGGGAATGGGAAGGCTAATAAAGAACTCGAGCTTCTCCTGTTGGAAACTGATGGGACTATAGAGATTTCTACGACCATCAAAGGCCAGGTGAGCACCAGAGAGAAGATAGGGATTGTCCTGTTCCAGTTTCTTTTTAATTAGCCTTGCAGTTTCCTTGGATGGGTGTGGAGTAATATTAACATCATAGTGAAAGATTTTTTGGGAAGGGTCATATTGAACCAGAAAATGATTAGCAAGGAGGGGTATTACTGCCCCGTGTACACCACCTGAATCTGGCCTCCTAACTGGAACAAGTGGTTGCAGATCACTTGCCAGCTTTTGAGAATGATCTAAAGAATTTGCAGAGATGCGTCTATCATTCTCTTTAGCAGCAGACCAAGCTTTCTCTTGCAATTTCCTGGGTACTGCTTCTACAGTAGAGATAGAGAGACATCAGCGTAAAGTCTGAATCGAAAGTAAAGAACCCGTCGACTTGAATACTAATTAAGAGTACAATGGTAACGCATGCCAGCGAATCAGTGCAGGAAGGGAATTGTGACGCTAAACGCACGGAAAAATTCATTCACTACGCGGAATATAGAAGTAGCCACAAGTTTCTATAAGCAACACTGACGAACCTTTTGCTAAATATTATGAAATGATCACTGCTAAGAACTCACTGTCTGCAACAAAACCCCTGACTATTCTGATTGTCTGATACATACAATCAAGTGACACTAAGCAAAAGACAATATTTTCATCCTGCTTACCAAAAAAGAACATGTACAGTAACGTGTCTATCTCTCTACATTAAAGACCTACTTTTCTACACCATTCGGAACAAAAGAATCAGATTACGATCCCTACCTTTCGGCCATGCAAAACGAGCCGTTCGAATAAAAAACGATGACGAGGAGGAGCTATGAAAGGGAGAAAAAATAATCATAATATGAAAAAAGAGCTTTTTTATCAGGATCTTACCTTGTGGAGTAGAAGAAAGAAGGCCCGGTGAATCCGATGGAGCAGAAGAGCTAAAAGGCTTCTGCTTCACCGAACCCTTACTGGACTGAAATTTGTGCCCGTAAGTATGACCGTGAAGAACAGGTGGAGTAAGCGCCAGGTGCTGCAGCGGTAATAGAGGAGGAAGAGGAAGAATCCCGGACGGGTATCCCTGGGACTGTGTCTGAAAACAGAACCCGTTCCGGAACTGCATTACAGAGCTGGGATAATGAGTCACAGTCGTCGTTCTCCGTCTCGTATTGTTACTTGTAGCCGCCTTCGAACTACACTTGGCGCAACCTTTAGCTTCTTGACTATCCTCCATCGCTTCATAGAACCGCAGCAGCGACGGCGAGAGAGACTTACAGCATCCGGTTTGCTCACACGCCGTTCCGGCCGTGCCAACCGGTCGCTGTCATCTCAGACAAAAATGGGGTTTCGTGTCCTTGTCTCCATGTGAGGCCTCGCCTCTGCGAGGCCCGGAGAAGAGTTAATACTCGGGCGTTGGCCCTGTTACAAGAAAAGCAGAGCAGCAGACGGGAGGGAAGGGCAATTCGCCTGCTTTGGTGCATTGGTGGTACTCCTGCAGTGGACAGGGGATTAAATAAGCTGTCATCGTCATCATGGCAAAATGGTATCTCAGGCTGTTTTGAACAGTTTGAAGTCAAATGGGTACGAACTGGTTTGGTTCCGCCTCATTGCCTCATTCTTTGTAATCAATGCCCTTTTTTCCGTATTTGGGCCAGCTCGTACCTCCTTGTGCCGTGGCGCCGTGAAAGAAAGACTTTTACGCGCCAAACCGCCTTGTTTCCACCATCTACCGGGGGTTAAGAAGTGGATACCGGTGCTTCGTCGCTTGGAAAGTCTGACCGACCAAAGGTTGATGGGATAAAAAAAGGAAGTTTTCTTATTTGAAGTCCCTCTTCTTGATCTTGGGAAAAAGGAGTTCGGATTACCCTACCTTTCTCCCCAAAAAATCAATCTCTCCCTCTTCCTCCGTCTCAATCTCCTCTCTCCTCTCATTCTCTAATCCCTTTTGACTTTGTATAAATTTCTTTAAGTACTTTTACGTTGAGTTTTTGTGAGGATATCGTAGCGAGGGTGGTCATTAATACAAATCATTAACATGCTTATAGATTTCAGGGATTCAATAAACTTATTGGAGGATATCTAATAAGATCTAACAACATAGTGGATCCTTTTTGGATTCAATACGATTCTCTATAAATAGATAAATTCTATTTTATACATCAAATAAATTTTTAAAAATTAAAAAATTTATTTTTTTTTAAAAATAAAAAAAAAAAAAATTCAGTACATACCTATATTTTAAAAACCGAACTGGACCGACCTATCCAACCCAGTTGAACCAGAACCGGAGGCCAATCCGGTTCTTATTGACTCAGCCCGGTTCACTATAATCAGCATTAATTTTGTCTTTTTACATATAGAAATATAACATATTTATAAAGTATAGATGATAATATTCAATGGTTGAACCATTGGACCAACCCGGTCTAACCAAGTTCGACCAAAACCGAACATACTGTCGGTTTGATGGCCGATTAGATTTTTAAAACATTGATACATATTTAAATAATAAAAAATAATAATTTACACGATTATCAATTTATTAAATAGAATAAAAAATTTTATTTTGTATACCTTCCAATTACTATTAGGATAGAACAGTATATGGGTAAATGGGTAAAGTTGACAGCCCTGCTCCCTCTCCCCTCCCCCCAAAAATTTTTATATAATCACAAATCAATTTAACTCAATTTAACATACACTAGATGAAATAAACTTAATCATCTCATTTAATTTATATTTTTCCTCTTTTCATTTCAAATACCTTTGTATCCTAAAAATATCCACTGAGATAAAACAAATGAAACTGAAATAGACATCACATATTTTTACCGCAACCATTTTTTATTAAGCTGAAAAATCAAACATTGCTCTTCAATTAGTAAGAGAACATGAGCTTTTTTATCTTCAATTTTGCCCCCTTGTTATATTTTCTAGCTCTTCAATTTTGCCGTGCTGTTATATTTTCTAGCTCCGCCACTACTACAACGGGCTGGTTGGTAGACCGTCTACCCCTTTTAATATCCTCCATTAATATTTCTATCTTATATCCTTTTCTTACTTTACCAGTGAACCGGACCCTATTTGATCGGATTGCTTTGATTGCCACCACCTCTGGTCACTCTAGTTCAATTGGCAGGTCTGGTCCGGTATTCAAAACAGTGGGGCAAACATAGAAATATTTTTATTTACTTATAATTAATTTATTGTATTTTATAGAAATTTTCCGATATTTATCTTTTCACAAATTTGGTTTCGAAACTATATAATTTTAGTAAATTTTGATACCAAAAGGCCTATACATTTTGAAATCAGTAAAAAGTTGTTCCTCGCCCAAAGTCAATCTATTAAAAAAATATCAAACGAAATTAAATTATCATGCATCTAGACTTTGTACATATAAGTAAACCAACCAATACAAAATTAGGAACTGGATTAATAATTAATTAATTTAAAAATAAATATAATTTTGAAGATAACTTATAATCTTTAGAAAACAATATGATTCAACTCATATATCTGAATAGAATTCAAGTTAAAAAACTTAAAAGAACAAATTTATGAAAAAATAGATGTTAGTAAGATTGTAATTGGGGTGAAAGTCGAGAGGAAAGAAAAGTAAAAGAAATGCGAGCAAGAGAAACAATAGTAAGAAGTAAAAGAAGTAATAGAATAAAAAGGATAACAAATAACGGAAATCATGGGATTTACACTATAGGAAGTTAGCTCGAGACCCGCAAAACAATATATTGTAAATGTAATCGCTATTTAAAAAAATAATAATAATCATGGATTGTAACCCTTTTATAAAATAGTACATCTCAAGTTTTTAAAAAATAAATAATTATAAAAATATTAGTGAACCAAAAATATTTGAAAGAATGTTATTTCAACATTTGATTCGCTAATAAAGGCCAGCTCAACCTTTGACCACGGAGCCAAACGTTGAGAATGATTAATATTTTTTACAATTATTTATTTGTTTAAAAATCTTGTTATAACATGGTATGATATAGGGTATATGATGGATATAAAACTCTTATTTTTATTTTTTGTCTAATTTTAAAATTCGTATAGAAGTATAATAAAGGTGTAATCCTCATCCGTTTTCGAGCTTTTTTTTTAATAATAAAAAAATAAAATTTTTCACTTTTGCCAAGGACTAAAACATATTTGCGCAAATGCCAAATTCAAAGTTTGACTGCCTTTGACCAGTCTGGTCAAAGCACACATCGGGCGCCAGCGTTTCGCCAATTTTTTTTTTTTAACAAAAGAGAGATGGTGGCATTTCAAAGCCGCCTAACTCAAATAATTACCCAAGCGGCTTCAAAATGCCGCCAAAGAAAATTTAAAACTTCTAAGATTCACAACTCAAAAGAAAGGCAGCATCGCGAAGTCGCCTGTACAGGCGGTATTGAGATGTCGCCTATATTGTCTTTGCGCATAGGCAGTATCCAAATGCCGCCAAACGAACTAAACACTATATAGCATAAAGGCGGCATCTTGAAGTCGCCTTTCTCTTTATACAGAAGGCGGTTTCTTGAAGCCTCCATCTAGTTATACATGTAAGGCGGCATTTATAAACCGCCTCTTTTGATAAAATTGTAGGCGGCTTTATAATGCCGCCTTCAATGTAAATTTTTCTGTTTTTCACTTTTTTTTTCTTGTTGACCTGTTTTTCTACCTGCTTTTCAACCTATAACAACAATATGTAATAAAACGATATGCAATCACAATTAAACTATGTACTAAATTCATACAATAAAATAACATATGAATAATCAATACATAAAAGTCTGAATGATCAATATACAAAGTACTGTCTAAATAATCATACAAAAGACAAGTTATAAAAAACATATACAACGTAGAATTACAAGGCAGAACTAAGCTCAGGTGCACCAATTATTTTTTTCTGCCTTCTAGTGTAAATCCTACAGATAGGAGGCTAACGATCGAGATGAGGCTCAGGTGGCAGCTCGGGCTGAGGCTCAGGTGGCAGCTCGGACTAAAGCTCTGGATCTGTAGGCTTTGGTACGACAGGAACCTCAACATGCAGGGTCATCTCAGATGTAGGGCGACACCTTCCACGACGCCCATGTCGTGCTATATCTCTGGTCGGTTGGACTACATGAGAAGGCTCGCCACCACGTGACAAGTCTCCTCCGACAATCATCTCGTCCAAGAGTGGAAGATTGTGCAGGATCGACTGGCAGGAGTTTCTAATCTCCACCATGTATGGAACTGCCAACGATGGGTCCACGCCAGACCCACGCTGCACACAAGTGCCCGCGGGCTTGTGCGCTAAAGGGGCGTGTTCGCTCGATCACGTTCCGCACGCAACCCAACTGCAAAACAAAAAACGTAAGTTAGCAGATTGGCATTTACAAGAGTAATTGTGTCATAGAATTAAATACGTACCAATGCCTCCTCGGTATAACTTCTAGCATGGTATACCATGACTGGCTCTGTCGGTGGAGGTGATAAATCATCGAGTGGCTGACAGAAACCACGACATGTACTTACTGGGAGCATGTCTAGTGGTGTGTATATGTCTGCCTGTAACAATAGTATCCTCCCGCGCCTGGCACCTAGTGATGTAGTCTCAATGGTATGCTGCCCAATCCTCCCTAGCTCGCCCTTTTCGTGATATGTGAGTAACACAATCAACATCCTCTGGGGGAGTCTCCTGCTCAAAATTATAAAATTATAGTTTGAACTATGATAGCTGTAATTGAATGTGTGTGTCACGAAAATCGCCTGCTCCAATCCAAACTGTAACATCACACGGTCTAGAACGTGCATCTCGACGATCTCGAAGCATATCACTGGTGTCTTGGACAACCAAATATGTTTGTCTTCTACGCAGATAACAGGTAGAAGATGCAATAAATCTGTGTATGGCTGCCAGTTCACCTAGAAAATAATATAATAGCTATTAGTGGTTTAAAATTTAGTATTTGAATTGTCGACTTTATACAAATATAAGATAAGTTACCTGATAGCTCCGCTGGTGGTTCAACTCTGTCATGTAGAGGACTAGGTTGCCACAAGGGTTGTCGGCATTCATCCGTCAGACGTTCCACCTAAAGTAACAGGAGAAGTTACTTATGAAAAGTTTCTTTTACTTGTAAAAAAGTACTAATTGTATTGAGACGTACCTGGAACCTAGAGGGTCATCCTGCAGTGCCCATTCCTCTAAGAGTGTCAGTCGTCCAATATGTAAACGTTCTCACGCCCACAACTGTAACAAAGTGTTATTGGAGACAATGTTTAATTCACTTAACGTGAACATTTATTTCAAATTAGAATTTACCTGTAGAAGTGTGAGACATCCAGCAATGCCGACCACTCCAATGCGCCACGCCTCCGTGAGTTCTCAATAGAGCAAGGCAAGAGTCACCCCCCTCCCAGTTGTACCTCCCGACAGTCTAGAAATCCTCGAACAACGTCAAGTATGACATGTGAACCCCTCGGGCACTACCATCCGAGAAGATCGCCGAGCCCACGAGATGGAGGAGGTATGCTCGAGCGTGCCGTTGTATCACCTCATCGGGCACCTCATCGGGACAAAATGCAAACCTCTCCTGGATCCATGCTAGTGATCGCCCCCCCTGAAGACGTCCCAGTGGAATCTCGACGCCCAAAAGTGTCTAGCCAACTCCATCCAGTCTCCCCGAGTCGAGCCAGTCACTGCAAAGCCGTCGACGCGTAGTCCCAAGAGTATCCCCACATCCTCCAAAGTAACCGTCATCTCACCGTTTGCTAAATGTAAGGTGTTCGTCTCGCTTTTGCATCTCTCTACCAGTGAGGTAATAAGTGGTTGTCCAGTCTCAACCGCTAAACTCTGACTAGAGCACCAAACCCTGCAGCCTCGATGTACGACATCAAGTGCGCGTCCAATGCCAGTGACACAATGCCTGGAAATGCTCCGTGCACTCCAGGCATCCCGGGTCCTAAAATTGATTAATAGTCATGTTAGAGCAAGTTTATCAATAAAACGTATTCGTTATCTACCATTATGCACTAACCTCTCCTTGCCAAGATGACCTCGCTCCTGTGGAAATACTGGTCGTACAAGAGGGTGGCGTCGACCATCACAACCTACATTAACAACAAAGTATATTAACCAATGGAAAACATGTAAATATACGTCGTATAGAAACTAAAAGTATAAACTAACCTACGACTAGACCCAGCTCGAGAACTCTTTGAACTGTCCACATACGGGGTCTTACAAACACGTGCGTTATGGCCGGGTTGTTTACATTTTCTACATAAGTATCTTCCATTGTCGTCTCTCCAATTCATAGAATTCTGAATACAGGTGGAAACTAGCCTACCTCGCCCCCTTGCATCAGGTGGCGGTAATATCTCTTGGACCTTCTTGCACCCAAGTACTCCTTCGTGGCATGTCAAACACTCGTTCGTACACCCGTAGATTCGTATGTGCATAATAGTACTCGGAGGTCAGCTAGTGGAAGTCATAATGGATTACACCACACACTGCGAGTGCCTGGATGCACGAGATTTGAAGTATCTGGAAGAAGCGACAAGTACACTCCTTACGTAGAATGCTAACTTTGTGCTCACCCGACTGAAATATCCCATTACCATAGGCAACTACTTGCAAATGTCTAGCATCATCCACGCAAGTCCGTAAATGAGCGTCTACTGATGAACAAAGACGTGTGGTGACTTGACTATCGCTATCTCTCATATTCACAAACCATGCATTCATCCAATAAAATATTGCCGACGTTAGGGCTTGTACAAGTAAGCTCCGTGCCTGCTTCAAAAGGGAATTCACACTCTCAGGTGAATTCGTCATAAGCTTCCCCAATGATAAGTTCCCATCATGGGCAAGGGCCCCACTGCTGAAGGCTCAATTTCTCAATCAGCTCTGTTTTTGCTCCAGGACATACTTCCTTAAGGTTTTGCATTGTAACATCATACTCCTCCACTATATGTGCACTCGCACACCCCATACAAACTTATCCAAGTCCTGTACACAGTAGCGCTTCTTCAAATTGGCAATGATATGTCGTATACCGAGCCTGTGTTTATGCGGATGTGGAAAGACATCAGCAATCGCTCTGATGATGCCAAGGTGACGATCGGAGATAATGCAAATCAGAGTCCTCCCTCTAACAACCCACCACGCCAAACAAGTTACAAACCAACTTCATGTATTAATAATCTCTTTCTCAACAATAGCAAAGGCAAGGGTAAACAACCTGTTATCTCCATCGAATGACGTCGCTATCAACAGGCAACCCTTATACTTTTCATATAAATGAGTCCCACTTATATCGATAAAAGGTCTGTAGTACTGAAAACCATGAATAGCCGGACCAAACGCCCAAAACACCCTGTCAAAATGCACAACCCCTCTATCTCTCACTATATCATCCACGGTTATGAGCTTATATTTAGTACCCGGGTTTGTGTCTTTAATTGCCTTCAGAAATTGAGGTAATAGGTTGTAGGACTCCTCCCAACCACCAAATACAACAGCCAATGCCATGTTCCCACCCTCCATGCCCTAACATAGTTGACCTGAATATGATATCTGTCCTTAACAAGCTGAATGATCTCATTGGGTAAGAGCGTGAAATTAGTCCACACATTAGGCATAATTAGGTTGCAAATAACCTAGGCGTGCACAACCTATTGTCCATGCGCAGCTTATTGTTCAAACAGGTATGTTCATGCATCATCTAACCTTCTACACCTGACTCTTCTTACTGAATGACGCATAGACGAACCATGGACACTAATCACCTATGCAGTGCACTAAATAAAGGGCATGTTCAGATTTCAACACCCTGAACTGGACATGTCTTCTAATGCAATAGTCCTTCAAGTACATCTGTAATGCATTTTTGCTCATAAACCTATGACCGGCCTCAACATCGACGGGTGGCGGTACATTGTCTTCATTTACACCTGGGATCATTGTGTTCATATACCTCGCATCCATGTCCATCTCTCCAATCCACGTATCGGGGTAAGACATTACATTCATCCTCTAAGGGTGGGATTCCAATGTTAGGTAGAGGCTTTTCAACTTCTTCAACATTTTCATCCAAAATTGGCTTCAACCAAGAATCCTCTCCACTAGAAATATCATTGGGGTCCTCTCTTGATTCCCTGAATTCAATAATAACTTTATCAATTTCGGTTACGTTATAAACGTTAAGAAAAAACTTCAAACAAGGCGAATGTATTTGTTCTCACCTTTCTTCAGGGATGTATTATACGATAGCTCCACCACCTCTCTCATCCCTTTTAGCCGAAGCTCCCTTTAAAGCTCCATCGCCGACTTCAACGCAAGCTCCCTCGCCGAGTACGGGAATGTACATCTCATAGGGGTGGGTGTCTCGTTTCAATAGTAAAAACAACATTGTCCACAAACCATGTTTCACCATGCCTAATCCGCTCTCCAAGGACATATCATCGACTATGAGACTGTAAAATAACTGGCCATCGCACGAAAAATGTGTTCGTATTGAAATATGGTTTGTGCGTGGGTTCCATCCAATAACATTATACAACATAGTGCTCAACGTGTTAAACAAATATGTCGGCTCTAGGAGCATAAGTCTGGTTGTCCCCTCGCTATAGCCGACCACATTACCGTGCTCAAACACAAATTCGCCATCAAAATGACAATAAGTAGGTACGATAGCCATCTTCCACTGAAATTAAGCAATAAATAGGGCAAATTCATGAATAAAGTAAAGTGCAATTTCTCCCTAAATAGAATATGGACACGATCAACCCTAAATCGAACCTAAATCCATGCAACTAGACGTAAATCAATATATGGACATATATTCAGCAACAAGCCCTATTTCGAACCTAAATCCATGCAACTAGCCATAATTCAAACCTAAATTCACGCAAGCAGCCATAATTCGAACATAAATTCACGCAACCAGACCTAAATCAATATAAATCGTACATGAATTCAAGCAACCAGCCCTAATTTAAACCTAAATCTACGCAAGCAGCCCTAATTTGAATCTAAATCCATGCAACAAGCCAAAAATTGAAGCATAAATCCACGCAAATAGCCCTAAATTAACCCAAAAAGCTGAATTAAACATGAATGACATGTAATAACATGCAATTGAAAGGATTTGCAGCATAAACACATAAAATGTTAACTATTGAAACCCTAATTTACGCAAAATGAGAAAATGACTAACTTGTGCGACGAATCCAGGATGATTCGATGGGAAAAATGGCAAGTTCGCGAAAAAATGCCTGAATCGAGGACGATCTGGTCTTCGATCACAGGTCTACGACGTCGATTCGGTGAAAACGAAGGCAAATCGAGGTGGAAAATCGGTGATTCAGTCGAAGATCTCGGGTTCGGGTTCGAGTTCGAGAAGAAAGGAAATAAGAAGGAAGAGAGAGAGAGAGAGAGATATAGACTAATCCTTAGGTTGGTTGGCGACATCACAATGCCACCTTCACTTAGTAGGCGACATCGCAATGCCGCCTTTCCTTTGTATAGTTGTTTCACAGAAAATCCGTCGGTTCGCGAAGAGGCGCGACCGAGAGAGTAATTCGATTAATTCAGAATAATTTTGTTACAATTTGGGTGTGAGTGTCAGAAAATTACGAGTACAATCTCCTATGCTTCTTCTGATTCGATTTCCGTTACAATTTTGGCGAAGTCGAAGCTTTTGACGAGTCGTCGTCGAGATTCGAGTTGCAGGAACGAGTGTGCACGAACTGGTGTGGCTTTGGTCGGTCGGACGGAAGTATTTGTGTTTCGCGTGTATCGACTTATGACGTTGCTGACAATCGTGTAGAGCTGCTCCGGTTGAACTGGTGGACGACGACGAATTGCAAGTTGCTTGACTTCTGTGGTTTGAAAGCTTCTGCGAGTGGAGTTTCTTCTCGATGAAGGGATTTTCAGACCTTCGTTTTTGAGAGAGAAGCTCTATGCGTGGAGTGATTCCTCGGCTAGAATGCCATTGAATTCGAATTTTTCCAACCTCTGTGCGTGAAAGTTCTTCTCGATGAAGGAATTTTTAGATCTTCGTTTTGAGAGAGAGTTTCTGATGGCTTTTCTAGATGAATGATTTTTCAGACCTTCGTCTAGAGAGAGAGCTTCTGTGCGTGAATGAGCACTTCGACTTCTGTTTTTCGAACCCCTGCAACAGGGAATCTCTTGTCTTTTGTAGCCTGTCCTGTGCGGTTGTTGTAGCTTCTTCCTTGGAAAGGGGATCACGATCCCTTTTCTGCTGCTGAAGTTGAGAGAGAAAGAAGACTAGGATCGTTGACCCCTCCTTTTCCTCCTTCAGTTAACGGCCAGACTTGGTCTTAAGTTGAGTGGCAGTGTGACAGGGCATGCTGATTGGTGATTACGCGATGATTTTCCACTTATAGGGACACCGACTGTACCGGTGACGCGGCGGCATGAATGGGCTGCATTGAGAGGCTTTTGAAAATCGACAGAGCCTACTCATGACAATCATTTACTGGACCGATGGACGTTTGGGGTTGTGGGCTAGCCACATTTTGGTGCATACAATAGTGAATTACAAGTTTTAACTATGATTTGGCGGCATCTCAAAATCGGCTGAAAATTTTTTTTTTTGCGGGCACGACTAAGCTAGTCAAAGCCCGTCAGACTTTGAATTTGACATTTGCGTAAATATTTTCTTGTTGTTGACAAAAATAGTATTTTTTATATTTTTTATTATAAAACAAAAAACTTATCGGTTTTCACGTCGTACGGATTCCAGGCCTTCCGGCTAGTTGGCATATTTTCTCAGTAAATGTGAAAAATCACCGAGCGGTAACTCTTGGGAGGCGGAGAGAAGGGAGTCGGGACCATCTCGATCCGGACAGTCGGATACCCACTTTCCGCCCCGGATTTGCTCCGCAACGGGGTGGTTGCGGAGCAAACCGCAGAGCCTATGGGAGGCCGTCCCACGACGTAACGGCGCGGCGGGTCGGTCTCCCTATTTTTCAACCCCGGTCGGCTACATTTTATCCCGACCGGACCGATAAATAAAACACCGACCATACCCATTCCCCTCCCCGATCTTTTCATTTTCATTCCCCCCCTCCCGACGACGTTTCAGCTTTCATTCCCCGGTCCCCGTCTCTCTCTCGGCGACCATCTCTCTCTCACTTTTCATTCCCCGTCCCCTTCCCAGCGCTCACTTTTCATTCCCCTCCCCCTCGTCAAAAAAATCAGAGGACGGTTGAAGTAGGGCATATTTCCGGATCTCTGCATGAGAGGGAGATTCAGGAGTTCTTTTCCTTCTCCGGGAAATCAAACATATTGAGATCCAACGGTTCGTTGGGTGACTTCTTTTATGTTTTTCGGTTGAATTTTATGTGTTCTTCTTGTTGGTTTGAAGAGGGGCGAGGGGTTGCTTTTTATGTAAAGTCTGTTATTTTGTGTTTTTAGTTTGAGTTGTGTTGATATTTGGGATTGGCGGTGGCTTGGGAGGAACGAGGACAGCTTTCGGGGCGTTTACTAGTGCAACCTAGAGCTTGAAATTGCGTTCTTTGTTATCGGTAAGTTGTATTTTTTTTTTCTGTCTTTACTAGTGACTCGGCATTTTTTGTGTTTAAAACTCCTCCGTGATAAATATGCGTTTTAGAGTTTGTTGGTTTATTTTGTTTTAAATCGTTTGGAAAGAAAAATTCTCTAAGTGGCATGTCACCGGTCAAGTGTTCAGTCCTCTCCCCGAGCCTCATTTTCCTTGCGGTTGTAAGGCTAAGTCATGCAGGTTGAAATTGAAGAACGCAACCTTGAGAGCTCTCTGCGACGGGGTCAACTCTATAGTGGGTAAGATGGCGACTACTATTGAAGACATGAAACTACAGATGTCTATTATGCAAGCTGTAGGCTGGGCGGAGCACACCGAGGCCCCAAATGCAGAGGGAGGCCCCAACAGCAGCAGAGGAGGCCTCAGCTGCAGAGGACGCCCTAGCAGCAGAGGACGCCCTAGCACCAATGGAGGCCCCAGCCACAGTGGAGGCTCCAGCCGCAGTCGAGGCTCCAGCCGCAGTCGAGGCCCCAGCCGCAATCGAGGCCCCAGTAGCAGAGCAACCGTCTCCCCGTCACTACAAGAGGAAGGTGAAGCCTAGTCAGGCCATGACTGCTCCTTATGTTCTGACGTACACCTGCAAGAGAACAAAGAAGACAAATTGCTAAACATTCATAATGTGTAACTTAGTTTTTTGGATGGATAGGTCTGTTGTATTTATTATTTTTTTAACTGTTAACTACGTGCCTAGCACTTGTATTTTGTCAGTAGACAATTGTGTTTGTTGTTTACTGAAATTTAATCAAATAGTATTTTAGTTTAAAGGTGTGATTGGTATGTAGAGCTTAATACATGGTATTTTCTTTTTGCCCCCGGTATGTACAAATTAGCACATTGTCACACAAGTGGTCCTTTTGACAACCGATGGCTTGTTAACTCTCGTAAGATGGTATTTTCAGCTCGAGGAGGTGTTAATGATTTCAACGAATTGGTGTTTAGAAGTATTACATGGTGTTTTCAAAGAAACATTGGTATTTCTAAATGCTTGTTAGTATTCTATGAACCAGTTCGGTATTTTCAGGTTATACTCGGTATTTTCTAGCAAGCTTAGAAGTAAGAGATGGTATTTTCACTTTCGGCAATGCTTTTTTCACGGCGCTGCGGCCATTTCACTCAGCACTCAAATAAAAGATGGTATTTTCAGCTCTCCGGAGGTGATGGTATTTTTCACGTTATTGGTGTTTAGAAGTACTATATGGTGTTTTCAAAGAAATATCGGTATTTCTAAATACTTGTTAGTATTGTATGAGACGGTCGGGTATTTTCAGGTCATACTTGGTATTTTTTCTCTTCCGCCTATTAGTCACTCACTTTGTCCTTAGACACCTAACCGTCTTCTTCCCAACTCGTTAAACATGGTATTTTCAGCTCTCGGAGGAGGTGTTGGTATTTTCACGTTATTGGTGTTTAGAAGTACTACATGGTATTTTCGTGAGAAATATCGGTATTTCTAATTGCTTGTTAGTATTGTATGAGACGGTCAGGTATTTTTAGGTCATACTTGGTATTTTCTCTTTCAGCCTATTAGTCACTCACTTAGGTCCTTAGACACCAACCGTCTTCTTCCCAACTCGTTAAACATGGTATTTTCAGCTCTCCGGAGGTGTTGGTATTTTCAACGTTATTGGTGTTTAGAAGTACTACATGGTATTTTCAGTGAGAAATATCGGTATTTCTAATTGCTTGTTAGTATTGTATGAGACGGTCAGGTATTTTTAGGTCATACTTGGTATTTTCTCTTTTAGCCTATTAGTCACTCACTTTCGTCCTTAGACACCGAATCGTCTTCTTCCCAACTCGTTAAACATGGTATTTTCAGCTCTCCGGAGGTGTTGGTATTTTCCGCTATTGGTGTTTAGAAGTAATCTTGTATGGTATTTTCAGAGAAATATCGGTATTTCTAATTTCTTGTTAGTATTGTATAAGACGGTCAGGTATTTTCAGGTCATACTTGGTATTTTCTCTTGCCTATTAGTCACTCACTTCGTCCTTAGACAATCAATCGTCTTCTTCCCCAACTCGTTTAACATGGTATTTTCAGCTCTCTAGAGGTGTTGGTATTTTCACGTTATTGGTGTTTAGAAGTACTACATGGTGTTTTCAGAGAAACATTGATATTTCTAAATGCTTGTTAGTATTGTATGAGACAGTCAGGTATTTTCAGGTCATACTTGGTATATTCACATCCGCCTATTAGTCACTCACTTCGTCCTTAGACACCGACCGTCTTCTTCCCAACTCGTTTAACATGGTATTTTCAGCTCTCTAGAGGTGTTGGTATTTTCACGTTATTGGTGTTTAGAAGTACTACATGGTGTTTTCAGAGAAACATCGGTATTTCTAAATGCTTGTTAGTATTGTATGAGACAGTCAGGTATTTTCATGTCATACTTGGTATTTTTCACTTCTGCCCATAAACATTAGTGCTAAGAACAAAAATTTGATCGGATATCGCAATGTTAACATAAAAATGAAACTTCACATCCCAACATGAATTTAGACTTTAGATGGACAATGGTGCTAGGGGCCCCCTCTGCAGGTTGGGGCCTCATCTCTTCTTTGTTGGGGCCTCCCTGGCTGGTCCGATCCAGACCTCGTTTGCATGACAACCATCTTTACTTGAATGTCTTCCAAAGTAGCGCCATCTTACCCACTATACACTTCACCCCATATATCCGCAAGGAGAAATCGTAAGCAAGTGTAGACATTAGAATACTAACAAGCATTTAGAAATACCGATATTTTCTGAAATCACCATGTAATACTTCTAAACACAAATTACGTAAAATCATTAACACCTCCAGAGAGCTGAAAATACCATCTTACAGAAGTTAACAAGCCGTCGGTGTCAAAAGGATGACTTGTGTGACAATGTGCTAATTTGTACATACCGGGGGCAAAAAAGAAAATACCATGTATTCGCTCTACATACCAATTACACCTTTAAACTAAAATACTATTTGATTAAATTTCAGTAAACAACAAACACAATTGTCTCGACAAAATACAAGTGTCGTGCACGTAGTTAATAGTAAAAAAATAATAAATACAAATGACCTATCCATCCAAAAAACTAAGTTACACATTATGAATGTTTAGCAATTTGTCTTCTTTGTTCCCTTGCGGGTGTGCGTCGAGAACATAAGGAGCATTCATGGCCTGACTAGGGTTCACCTTCCTCTTGTAGTGACGGGAGGCGGTTGCTCGCTCATGGGGCCTCGATTAAGTGGGCTGGAGCCTCCACCGTGGTGGGGCCTCCATTGGTGCTAGGGCGCCCCTCTGGCCGCTAGGGCGCCCCCTCGGTGCTAGGGCATCCTCTCACCGCTAGGGCGCCCCTCTGCATTGGGGCCTCGGGTGCTCAGCACCCATCTTACCCACTATAGAATTGGCCCATGCAGAGCTCTCCAAGGTTGCGTTCTTCAATTTCAACCGCATGACTTCGCCTTGCAACTACAAGGAAAAATGAGGCTTAGGGAGAGGATGAACACCGACTAGTGACTTGCCACTTAGAGAATTCTTCTTTTCCAAACGATTTAAAACAAAATAAACCAACAAACTCTAAAACTCCATATTTATCACAGAGGAGTTTTAAACACAAAATGCCGAGTTACCGGTAAAGACGTAAAACCAAAATACAACTTTACCGATAACAAAGAACGCAATTTCAAAGCTCTAGGTTGCGAGAACGCCCCGAAAAGCTGTCCTCGTTCCTCCCAAGCCACCGCCAATCCCAAAGATCAACACAACTCAAACTCAAAACACAAAATAACAAACTTTACATAAAGCAACCCCTCAGCCCCTCTTCAAACCAACAAGAAGAACACATAAAATGCAATAGGAAAACATAAAAAAAGAAGTCACCCAACGAATTTGGATCTCAATATGTTTGATTTCCAGGAGAAAGAAAAGAACTCCCCTGAATCTCCCTCTCTCGTCGCGAGATCCGAAATATGCCCTACTTCAACCGCCCTTTGATTTTCGAACGAAGCGGGGAGGGGAATGAAAAAAGTGAGCGCTGGGAAAGGGACGGGGAATGAAAAGTGAGAGAGAGAGGGTCGCCGAGAGAGAGAGACGGGACCGGGGAATGAAAAGCTGAAACGTCGTCGGGGGGGGGGAATGAAAATGAAAAGATCGGGGGAAGGGGAATGGGTATGGTCAGTGTTTTATTTGGGGTCGGTCCGGGTCGGGATAAAATGTAGCCGACCCGGGGTTGAAAAATTAGGGAGACCGTCCGCACGCCCGTTACGTGCGTGGACGGCCTCCCATAGGCTCTGCGGTTTGCTCCGCAACCACCCCGTTGCGGAGCAAATCCGGGGCGCCCACTTTCCCACGATTCAGGCCATTTGCCCCATTTGGACTTTGGAATGGCGACCGTTGCGACTCGGTTCTTCTTAGTTCGGACATGCACATTGCACCGGACGATTTACCTCCCCAAAAGCGGTGGCCTAACAGTTATTAAGCTGGACAACGAGGGCCAACTATAAAGCTCAAGCGCGCTCGTTGTCGGGCCCCATCGTCCCCTCCCGAACCACTTTTCCCGCCGATTCTTCCCAACAAAGCTCACTGCTCACCTGAGGAGGAGCGAGACTGCGAGAGCGAAACCTCTGGTTCAGTAATCCAGTTTCGCAACTCGGCGAAATCCTAAGTCGGAACCCTAACTTCTCGCTTCCGCACCCGTCGTGAAGTCGACTCAGCTGCTACTCCTTTGTCCGGTTGTTTTCATGGAGGCAGCGTCGACTTTTCCCGTCGGTTCTCGGTCCACCGGAAGCTGTCGACCGTCTCCTGGAAAAGCTTCCGCTCGGAATGGTGGTGTGGAGGAGAGTTCTATTGTTTCTGAAGTTCCTTCTGCTGATGTTGAGGTGGAAGGTGAAGCCGCCGGTGTGACGGTGACGAAAACAGTTTCGCAGCGCGTGCAGAGGATGATCTCGAGTGAAGGTAGCGGGAGAAGGTTTAGTCCGAGGCTTCAAACGAAGGACAGAGTTGATTATAGTTTAGGAAAGAAGAACCCCTGCGACGCGGAGAGAAGTTTGAAAAGGAAACGTGACGACTCGTCTGGAAATCTAGAGCCCAAGGCGAACATGGAAGACTCGAATGACGTTAGGAGTTCTGAACATCACAATAGTTTTCCTTCTGGAAATACTGACGATCAAATGGAGGACAATGGAAGTGATTCGGTGAACGTTTTGACTGGGAGAAGCGCATACGCAAGAGTTAAGGAAACTCTCAGGATCTTCAACACCTACTATCTGCACTGTGTTCAGGTCGATCGCTCATTATTATACTCATTTGTTCTTCGGCTGATTTGTTCTTCGCAGTATACTTTTCCCTTGGCCTTTTCTCTGTTTTTTTCTTTCATATGACGGCTTTCTCCCTGATTGCTTGTTTCCACTCCAATTCTTTATTTGGATGCTGGTTTTCTACAACGGCAAATCCCGTCACCTACCATTTAAATGTACAAAAATGACATCGATATTTGTCAATCACAGGCTCTATTGTCAATTTTCGTCTCTGCATTGGTATCAGTTCTAATTGCTCCTCTTTGAACGCAAATGGCGTGCGAATCTCTTTTTTCTTAGTATAGTTTTTCTTTTTCGTTCTCTGGAGATAATTCATTAACGGTATCCATCCAATTTGAGTTAGAATTGAAAAATCGAAACTGAAATGATTAAGTACGTACTGTTCCCTAGGGGTGGCCAGGGGTTCCTGTAAGCGGGGAACCCGCTCCGACCCGCCCCGCTTAAAGCGGGTATCGTGTTCCCAGGTATATGCGAGCATTTTCATCTAAATCTTGTAAAATACAAACTGCCGAGTATATATTACTCTTCATACCTGACATTTTTGTTGCCGAAAACTCCTATATGGCAATTGGTCCGCACATGCATTTGTGTGATAGGTTTAATTCGATTGTGAACTTTATTTCTGTGATTATTGTGCATCTGCTCAGGAACTTGTTTATACCTCTATTTTATCCATTTCCATCTAGTTCTTTCTATTGCAGTAGTTGCTTTATTCTTCTTAGAAAAGAAAAAATTCAAGCTTCTGAAACAAAAGCTCTCATTGGATGTTGAATGGGACCTGATCTCCCCATGTAAATCATCTTGTATGAATAATCCATAAAGAGCTCTTTTTTTTTTTTTTTTTTTTGTGGGAATGTAGCCTTAATTTCTACTTGGCTTTCTGATGATATAACTCAGTGAACATGATAACTTTCCTCCTAAAACCAAGCAGCTGTATGAAAGAGTAGATGTGAATAGATGAACTTTCATTGTAAGTCTTCAATGGCAGTAAAGCAGGCTGTTCTTTAATATGATGGTCAGTTTTACATTAAAAGGCAGTTCTTCTGGTTAAAATTTGCATATAGAATTGCTGCTAAGAGGTTGGCTACTCAAATCTCAAATGCATGTTTACCAAATTTTTGTGTAGAATGTTAATCTTCTGACAGAAAGATTTTATCGATGTCAGGGCAAAATATAGTTCATGGGATGGACACTCAAGATTACATGGTCATTTCAGAATCTTATCTAAATTCTATCTGAAATTCTGAGGATGAGTCTGTATGATGCAATAGCATCCCCTACATTATCCCCATCTAGGGTTGATGTGGATGAAACGGTTGATCGATTTGAGAAGACTTATGAGAGGAAAAAGAGGAGAAATTAAAGCCATTTAGTGCTGGTAATTTTATGTTATTTTATTTTAATGAGCTATTAGTGGGGTTTTTATTTTTTAGAAAAGCCACACATGTACCACTTTACACCACACACTTGGAGTTAGTGGACATGTTGAACTCTTCTATTTTTAGATTGTTGGAATTTTTCTTGTATTAGGAGTTATGGAACTCTTTATTTTTAGACAAGTGTTACTTTAAGCATATAAAGAGGAGGATCACCAGCCTATAAATACAATGTAATTTGCCCTTGGGGCATCACTCCTATTAAATGAAAGCTATTGTTTCTTCCTACTTTAGAGTCGTTATCCTTTGTTTGCTTGTCTTCTTTTATTACTTTTTGGTTGGTTTGTGTGAGGTATTAGATCCCCTTTTAAATACCCCATTCACTAGCAAGTAGGGTTTGGATTAACATCCTACCTTGCCACCACTTTGAGGAGGCTCATGCCACCCTCTTCTTAGTGTAGGCTTGATCCGGTCCCCTCCGAGTTTAGCATTTTTTGTTCTAAATCTTATCTTGTGTTAACTGATGCATTACTGTCCTTGTTGGTGATTTCTGAAATGTATCAAGTAATTTCTCACTGGTTAAAGAAAGTGCGATGAGGGATGAATATATTGTTGAACTGAGGTTTTCTTGGTCTATTTGCCCTTGTCTTAGGTCTTATTTATTTACTACACATGCCTTAGTTTGTTTATGTTATGTAGATGCTAGTGATGTGTCTTTTACTTCTTTTGGTATTGATGTTGTCGCTTTAGTTATAGTCCATTATGTAGGGACATGTAAGTAATTCGTTTCTTTATTAATCGAGTGAATATAAGAGGGAGGGGTCGAGTTATCCAATCCACTCTCCTGGTTTGTATGCGAACTTGTCTCTCTGTCTCACAATAGTCTCTCTCTCTCTCTCTCTCCTCTCTTTGTCTCTTGTGCTTTCTTCTACACCATGGTTTTCTTCTCCTCCACCCTATTTTCTCACATGGTTATCACAGTAGGATGTCAGTCCTGAAGGTTCACACAATGTTTTGCTGTGATTTAAAGGGTGCAACAGTTGGTCAAAGCCGTTTGATCATACTAGGTCCACCGGATTGGCGGCCCGAGTCATTGGTGGACGTGGACACAAAGGTGCATAGGCGAGTGGAGGGAAAGATAGAGAGATAGAAGAAGCGGAGTAGGAAGGAGAGGGAGAGGCAGTACCACCTAGAGCCTCTCCTTTAAATGTTTTCAAGTCTTGAGTGGTGATTGATCTTAGAGAAATTATCATTATCCTTAGTTGTATGACTTCTCCCGGTGCTGATTTTGGATCTAATGCATTCATTCCAATCACTTGCTGCTGGTCATGTTATTCACTCAATTTTTACCCGTCCACACCTCTAGACTCCCCCGCCCCCCCAGTTCACATGCTGTTATCTTCCTCTCTCTTTCTTTTCTTAATTTCTCTTGCACTTTCTTCTTCTCCACCCTGTCTCGCACATATATCAATTCTCTCTTTTTTTGGGATGAAATCCATTGCTGTGACTGCAACAACAAAATGTTGCTTAGGGGTGGGCATTGGGTTGGGTTTTTCGGGTAACCCGACCCGACCTGAAAAACCTGGGTTTGGATTCCCAAATCCAACCTGGGGGTTGGGTTTGGGTTTTGGAATCCAAACCCGACCTCAGGTCGGGTCGGATTCGGGTTTAACCAAACCCAATCCGCAAGTTTTTATTTTTAATTTTTTTGTATTTTTTTCTTGATTTATTAAAAAAATATGTATAAAAAATTCAGTTTTTTCGGGTCGGGTTCGGGTTTTGCCAAAACCCGTCGGGGTTTTGATCTGGTCGGGTTGGGTTCGGGGTTATAAAATCATAGTTTGGGTTGGGTTCGGGTTCGGGTTTTAAAACCCGTGCGGGTTTTTCTAAGGTTTTAAAACCCGTGCGGGTTTTTCTCGGGTTTTAAAACGCGTGCGGGTTTTTCTCGGGTTCAGGTTTTGGGTTATATAAGTCGGGTCAGTCGGGTTTTTAGAAACCCAACCCTTGCCCACCCCTAATGCTGCTGCCATGGTGGCACTGTGGTACTTTTAACATGTATTTTTGACAATGTTTTGTTGTAGATTCCGTGGATTGTGGTATTTTGCATGTTCTGGTTCTTTAGTCAAGTTGGTGAGACATTTGTGCTCCTTCAATGGATGCCTATTAAAACTTTATATTGTTTACACTAGCCAAGTATGCAAGCAATAATTTATTTGAAAGTTTTTCTTTTGAATCTCATAATAATCATTTAAATGCCCTTTCATATTAAGTTTCTTTCAGTTCTAAAACATATTTCTCTTCATTTTCCAACTTTTTGGTGAAAATTTTTCATTTGCTAGTATTGATTTTTCTGATCACTTGCTATTCTTTTGGCTCAAACATCTAATATATTTTCTTCTTATGCTAATAGGAAGAGGAAAAACGGTGCAGAAAAGTAGAATCTAATAGCAAGAGAAGTGCCAAAGCCTCACAATCTAAGGTACTGTTTTTGTAGGTACAAATTTCTCCAGCTTTTGAGTCTAATCCATTTTCTTTTTCTTGACCTTTTTGCATCATGGCACTAGAATTTGCATAAGCACATCTAAGGGCTGAACAATTTGTCAATGAAGAGACAATGTATAGAAATGGTTAAAACCCATTGGCTAGTGCAGGTTTTCCTTGTTCAATGATAGAACTGGTTTTCCCAACCATGCGATCCCTGGTTACCACATGGAGGACAAGGAGGGGGTGGGAGAAGAGGCAGAGAAGAGGGAAGAAAGAGTGAAGGGAAAGGGGCGGAGGATTTTGGCACCCTCCCTGTTTTATTTGGAAATGAATAGGAAGAGGGTCTGGTGGATTGAGGTGGGTGGATGATGCAATAGCATCCCTTACATCATCCCCATCTAGGGTTGATGTGGATGAAATAACTGATTGATTTGAGAAAACTTATGAGAGGAAAAAGAAGAGAAATTAAAGCCTTTTAGTGTTGGTAATTTTATGTTATTTTATTTTAATGAGTTATTAGTGGGGTTTTTATTTTCTAGAAAAGGCACACATGTACTACTTCACACCACACACTTGGAGTACTTCACTCCACACACTTGGAGTACTTCTCACCACACACTTGGAGTTAGTGAAAATGCTGAACTCTATTTTTAGATTGTTGGAATTTTTCTTGTATTAGGAGTTATGAAACTCTTTATTTTTAGACAAGTGTTACTTTAAGCATGTAAAGAGGAGGATCATCAACCTATAAATACAATATAATTTGCTCTTGTTTGGGCATCACTCTTATTGAATGAAAGCTATTGTTTTTCTCGTACTTATGAGTTATTATCCTTTGTTTGTTTGTCTTTTTTATTACTTTTTGTTGGTTTGTGTGAGGTATTAGATCCCTTTTTAAATACCCCATTCACCAGCAAGTAGGGTTTGGATTAACATCCTACCTTGCCACCACTTTGAGGAGGCTCACGTCACCCTCTTCTTGGTGTAAGCTTGATCATGCCCCCTCCGAGTTCAGCCTTCTTTGTTCTAAATTTTATCTTGTGTTAACCAGTGCATTAGAGGAGGACAGGATTCATCCCCCTTTTCTTCTCTGTATCGGGCAAATCTTTCCCGTTTAGATTATTTTTGGCAACCTTTGACACAATTTAGCTAGTGGTCCAACCTTATTAACTGTTTTATCTTGACCCGATCAATTTTCTGGTTCAATGACCGGATTGGGGTTTATTTGTTTGTTTATATTTAGTAACTGTTGAATAATGTAGCTTCTAGGGCATTTTTGGTCAATTTTTATTATGTACCAGGGGTAGTTTGGTAGTCGTATACTAGTCTGAGCTAGTATCGGTATTTTTGTGTTAGTGAGAAAGCTGGATATCATGTTTTTGTTTTGGTTGAGTTATGAGCTGTACGAAATGAGCCATGGGACATCATGCTTGAAATGTTGTTTGTGTTCTTGGCTTACACTGTAACTAGAGGATCTTGAACAGCTTCATGTCTGACTTCTCTTCTTCAAATTTTCTCTCTTCTTTTCTCCTTTATTTTTTCTTCTTTTCTTCTTTCATGTTATCAAGACTGGTTTGAAGGTTTAATTCATTTTCTTTCTGGGTCTTGCTTTAAAGCCTGCCAAAGTTTCAGAATTTTTGATTGAAGCTGCTTCTTGTTGGGGTTACAAACAAGGTTTTGTCCTCTCTCATTGCCAGTACACTATGTTACATGACTTTTGCTCTACCGCTATCTAATTGAGGTTCCTATCTGCTATTTTGGGATACAATAGTGTGTTTGAGATGATCTTATTGTGCCCATGATGTATTTGCTTGATGGTTGCTGTTTTCGGCATTGCTTTGCGATCTGTGCCTTCAGATTTTAAACCTGTGGACTGCAATTGTGTGGAAAATGGATAAAAGCAAGGTTATTTTGTCCTGTGTGCATATCATCAATCTGTTTGTTGATAGCATCAGAAAGCTTCGTTGCAAACCCTTTCAGGATTTTTTTTTTTTGAACTAGTGAACCCCATTACCCCACCTAATGTCCCATAGGAGACTCGAACTTGAGAATTGTGTGGGACCCACAATACATTTGGAATTTTTGCTGATTCATATTTGTTGAAAACCTTTGGTGTAGTTCTTTCACTTATATTGTTTTTGCAATTTAAGGTCTTCAAAAAAACTTCTTTTGGCATGGCTCATTGGTTTATAATTTGGGATTGTGGCTCACTCTCTTATAGTTTAGGATGTTGTAAGAAGGGAAAGATTATAGTTGCATATATGACTTCTTATCATCTTTTGTAATATTTCTACCGAAGCTTGAGTCACAAAGAATTAAACCATATTTTGTATCAAATCAGGATTGTTAATCTTGACACTCTAGCTAAAGAGAGAGTGTTGAGTTATAAATACACGGTTTTTAGAATTACACTCTGAACTGGTATAGTAGGATTTCTATGTACTATTCAGTTATGGGTAGAGCTGTGGCATTACTTATTTTATGTGTAGAAGACTAAGTGAGGGACATGTTATAGATGTTTTGAAATGGACCTAGTTCGAAGAAGAATCTATCTGTTGCCATATCTCTACATTTGTGTTTTAATGCATATTCTTCTCACACTTTTTTGCTGATTTCTCGTTATTGGAGATTGATTTTTAATAATGACCTTACGATTCCGTGGTTTTATTGTTGCTAAGTAAAAAATTTGTACAGGGCACAAATGCATATGCACAAGATGTTAGAGGGCCTTCCAAGCGTCCGGATTTGAAGGCAATGACAAAGGCAAGTGGTGATATTCATTATATACAACTGGCATAGACCACATAGTGATCCTTTATTTGGTGATCTTTGAAACATCCATTTGATGTTGTTGACAGATGGTGGGGAGTAATGAAATTTTGTACCCCAAGAGAATTGGTGCCCTGGAAGGTTGGTGTTCTACCTTTTTCAGGAGACCAATACTTACAACTTGCACTATGATCTATTTGCTCCCCATAATTAGCTTCATTATTACGTTGTTTTTTTGGAAAGTATGTGTAATTCATTGAAGAGGCAAAAGCCTCACAGGTTACAAAATTTTAAGAAGGTGGTACTCTTACAAGAAGCTGTAGAAGAGTTGCCCTTCCTTTGCCAATGAATCAGTTTGAATGTTGGCAAATCCAACTACACGCGACCAAGAATCAATTCAATGACTTCCCTAAATACATAATCCCATGTTTATACTTCCAGAAATGCCATGATGGAGCTTTAATACTAGAGCATCATAACATAACATTAGCTAAATCTCTTTCTAAATGGAGCAATCCCAGGGCTTGTCTCACACAAATGCAAGTTCCATGAAGTACAACAAGGATCTCAGCTTCTGAAGAGGCTGCCCACTGGTCCAAGTTTTTGTTTCCACCAACATATTTGAAAATCCCACCACATCGAGCTAGTCCAGGATTGCTGTTTGATGAATCACCAGTATTTAATTTTATACCAGTTAACAGGAGTCCACTGAACCATATTAGGTTGTTTCATTCATCGAAGAGCTAGTACCTCTGCACAAGAAGGATGAAGCAAATAGCTACAAATATTAGAATAAACAGCTTTCCCAACCAAGACATGAGTTTGAGTGAGAATCCAATATGGTACTTAACTAGTAGAATTAATTCCTAAAAACATCTGTGATTTCTTTGCCACCAAACTTCCCATTATGAAGACCATAAGTGATTTTAGCGTACTTCACTCAGTGATTGGACTACTGAAACCCCATAAGGAATGCATATGCTCTTTGAAGGTGGCTGGAAATGTGATAGCTAATCCAAACTTCTGTCATATGGTAGACGTAAAGGGGCAGTAGAGAAGAAGATGATCAGTGGATTGATCTTGATATCCACAAACCAAAGAAAAAATGGAGGCTATTGTTCTTCTCTCCTATAAAAGTTCTTGCATTGCTCTCAAACCAGAGCTCCCAAGGCACAACTGTTAGAGAAACCCTCCATAATATCTTGCCACAGGCAAGTGGACTGTGATTCCACTATTGTAGTAGCAAAGAAAAACACTCAACACCTAAGAAAAACACAGATGAAGAGAAAATATGAACTCAGTGGTATGACTCAAACTTCATTTTTTTCTTCTCTGTCTTCTTTTATTTTCCATTTTTTTTAGTTTTCATTTATGTATCTTTAATTTTTCTTGATCTTCTTGCATATGTGACCTTATCCCACCTTATTTTCTCTTTCATTGATGACAGGAATTGATGTTGGACATCAATTCTTTTCTCGAGCTGAAATGGTGGCTGTTGGGTTGCACAGCCATTGGCTTAAAGGCATTGATTATGTGCGAACAGATTATAGCAAATTGGTATGTCTAAATTTTTTACTGGTAATTTTAATAGGTGTTTACTGATTTTTATGAAACTCTGATAAGATCGATAACAGGAATTTTTGTATGTGAAAATCTTCTTAAACAGGCAAGTTTTTCTGCCATTTCTTTGGGCCCAAATGTGAACTTTTTTTGATAAATATCATCAGTACATGGTAATGATACAACATCAGTACTTTTACAAGTCTAAGTTAGGTCTAACTATTGTTGCATTTAGTCTTAACCCTGCCTTGGCTAATTGTCAGCAACAGAACATGCTGTTCAGGGGGATCTTATTTCAAGCAATTCTCTATTTCATTGTCAGGTCTTCTATTTCATCTAAGTACTTTTGAGTTTCCTGGGGGGGAGCATTTCTTGCTGCCTCAACTGATCACAAGAGCTGAATCGCCTTCTATATCTAGGGGTGCCGTAAATTGCTGATTGAAGATTTTCAGCCCTTCCTATAGAGCCCTGGATTTTGCGTCGTTTGATATACAGACCCCCACAGGTCCAGCAGATAGAGAAGAGTGTAGCCTTCACTGTTTCTGGTTATCTCACCCATTCCAGCTAGCCCAGCTTCCCGGTCGAGGAGCCATCAAAGTTTAACTTCAAACTCATGACTTGTAGTTCTTTTCACACAATTAGGACTGGTGCCTTTGGTTTAGTGAAATGTACCATCTGAGACCAAAAGTTTTGGATGATAGGAGGGGGGGGGGGAATCCACTTGTACTTTTTATCCAAAGCAGGATGTTCTGCATTGACTTGATGCTTATTCCAATTGAGTCAACTTCTTGGTTGAATGTTCTGTTGATCCTTTCAAGCCACAACAAGGAATTGCTGCAATGATGTCCATCCAAAGCCTTTTCTCAATGTATGACAAGGGCAATTATACCATTGCTGTAGTAACTGTTTATAATTTCTTTGAAAGCATGCCTTTTGCTCCCAAATTTCATTGTGAAGTACTCCCAGACTTCCTTACTGAATTTCCAGTGCACTAGTATGTGAAGGCAAGTCTCTTCTTCTTCTCCGCAGAGTTTACACAGGTTATTGATAATGTGCTGGTTCCTCTTTGCTAATTCATCTCATATGAGTATCTTGTTATGTGAAAGGGAGGTCTCCTTGCCTAAGACCCTTTGCATCCTTGAAGTAACCTTTTGCTGTACCATTTAGAAGAAGAGAGAAAGTGGCAGATGAGAAGCAGCTCATGATCCAAAAGTTCCTTTGTTGCGGAATCCCATTTTGTCCAGAATTTGTTCCAAAAAAACCCAACTAACTCTGCTGAAGGCTCTCTCAAAATAAAGTTTGAGAATGGCTCCTTTTTTCTTAGTCTCATTGTAGTGGTGAAGCAACTTATGGGCTATAAGTGCTGAATCTAGGATCTGTCCCCGTTAACAAAAGCAGTTTGGTTTATGCTTATTACTTCATCGTGAACTCCTCTTAATCTTGATGCCAAGACCCTTGGGATACTTTTATAGTGACTTGATATGAGGCGTATTGATCTTAATTCACTTGATAGTCTTGCTCCCTTTTTTTTGGAATTAGTGCTATATATGATGCTCCCATACTCTTAGTTGTTATTTCTTTTTGGTGGAATTCATTGAGAATTCTTACCAGATCATCTTTTAAGAAATTCCAGCCAGCTTTGTAAAAATATTGTGTATAGCCATTCAGCCCTGGAGCTTTATCATTTGGTCTCTGTAGCACTGCTGTTTCAGTTTCTCCTATATAAATGGTTCAATCAGTTTTCTAGCTGATACACTAGAAATTTGCTTTAGTTTCAGGTAGTCTACCTTTAGTCTGTCCACATGCTCTTGTTTGTATATTTAGGTGAAATAATTTACCATTTCCTTCATAATCTCCTCTCTGTTTCTGGTTTCTTCCCTATTGATATTGAGTGTAATAATTCAATTCCATTGTGTATGGGCTGAGGCCGTCACATGAAAGTCTTTTGTTTCCATCTCCTTCAGCGATCCACTTGAAGCTTGGTTTTTGTTCCTAATACATCTTTTCCTCAACACAAGAAATTTCCATTGACTTCTTTAATGAGGTCTCTTAGTGCTTCAGCAGGCTGAAGATCTTGTTGCTCTTCCTCTTTCATATCTCTCCATACAATCTAGCCTGATTTTTCTCCTTTCCAAAGTCAATCCTTCTCCTCGCACACCAGTCCTTGGTTTTCTTTTTTATCATCTTTAATTTCTTACTAAATATGATCCCACCATCTAGTGTAATGCATTTCCTGCCACCACTTTTCCAAATATTCTTGGACCCTTTCTCCAGTAACCCAGCAGCCTCAAATTTGAAAGGTGGGACCAGAAATTGGGTTTGTTTCTAGTATGATTGGGTTGTGTTCAGACGTTGTCCTTGGCAGAGCTCTGCTCCTTGATAAGCCAAATATATCATCCATCTTTGATTCACCAGGAATCTATCAAGTTTGGAAACAATAGCGGCATTCCTTCCATTAGTCCATGTGTATGAAACACCCGATAGTGTTGGCTGTATCCAAGAGTGGCTCAAATTGAATCACATGTAGAAAAGATGATTACAGAATAGTAGCTCAAATTGAATTAACAGCACTAAAACGTTAAATACATTAGACAAATAGGGCTTGATTGGTGTTCCAATACTGGGAAATACTGGGAGTCCTAATATGGTGCTGGTCCTATGGCACTAGGTCTCCTACTTCAGCCAAAAACTCCAAATTCCATGGCAATTGCCATGAGAGGTTGCCTAGTCTGTTTGGGAGAGGTTGCTGCCGGTGCCAATGGCGCCCAGGCTATTGTCCGAATTACACTGAAACTCCTGCAGCGTCATGCAGAGCTGTTATGTGGCGCTAGTTCTGGCTCTATGACACCCAATTTGAAAGATGAACTTCCATGGTTTTGCCTTTTTGTCAGACGTGCAGCATAATTTTCCAGAAATTAGGTAAAACACATCAAATAACTAATGCTTTGTCAGACGTGCAACATAGTTGGCCAGAAATTGGGTAAAACACATCAAGTAACTAAGGTAAAATACTATAAGTCTAAATCCTATCAAATTGTCTTATTTTTCTTTATTGTCTAATATTCCTTCATTCCTGTACATTGTTGTGAGAGATCAACTTCCATTCACCGAAGCTGGTGAGGTGCTAAATTTAGTTTACTAATGTTCATTAAGCTGGTTGTATTCTTAATTTAGTTGTACTTAATTATGTCAAAAAGCATTCATGAGTCTTAGGCATTGTGGTTGGTTTGCCTCTGTGTTGTACTTTCTATTGTTGTGTATGCACATTTGATCTTTATCTTACTGTTGCACATTGCAGGAAGAGTTCAAAAGTTATACTTTGCCATTGGCTGTGTCCATCGTGATATCGGGCCAATATGAAGATGATTTGGACAACTTAGATGAAGTAGTTTACACAGGTGAAGGTGGAAACAATTTACTTGGAAACAAGAGCCAAATGCAAGATCAAGATCTGACTAAAGGAAATTTAGCTCTCAAGGTGTCTATGTTTTAGCTATTTACTGCTTGAGTTAGTGAAGTTTATTATTTGTTTATGTTATACTGTTCTTAGTTGACTTGTGGTCATATTCTAGGTAATTCTGCCCCTTGACGTGGTCTGTCTGATGATCTTTGCTCAGATGTTTTGTATTGATGTAAAGAACTGAAGAGATACTCAGTTCTGGAATGAAGGAAAACAACCAGAAGAGTTGCCAGTCGACCTCTCTACTTTTCTCCACAAACTTAATGAACTAGATTAAATTAAAAACACACTAGGTGTGAGCCTCATACTGACACAAAATTATGTAACTAAAATATTCCTGAATAATGAAGCATGAATTCAGACCCATAAATGGATTTACCACTATGTATTTTTTTTTGAGGAAATTGAGATTTTTTTTTTTTTTGAGGAATTTGCTGTTTATTGAATATATGAGAAATTAGTTTACAAAAGGTGGGGACACTCTCCCAATAGGAGCCGAGAGTTGAGTCCCCTCTTTAGCTAAAGAGTCCGCCAAGGAATTGGCGGATCTAAGAGTACAATGCCACTCATGAACAAATGTGGAAGTCAGAAATGAGATTTCTCTAAATATATATAAGAACCTCCATGGGGGAGCCGAGGTTTGCTTGCACCAGCTAATGACATGGCAATTGCCCAAAACTACAATCTTGTACATTTCTTGTGTGTTACATGATCAGGGTGGTTCTGTTACAACTAGTGATGTTGAGTTTACTCCCTGTTTGGTAAGTGTATCTACAGTGCTGTTATCAGATCTCGGTGCACTTCTAATGGAGTGTTGTATCGCATCTAAGTGGTGCCTAACTTCTTTAATGATAAAGCAGAATCTCCATGGTGTTGTTGACTTCGCTGTGCTCCATGATACCATTGTAGTAGAATCTCCTTCTATCTCTAGTCCCCCATTGAACTTCTGCTGGAATAGTCTTAGCCCATGCAGTAGTCCCATTAACTCGGCTGTGGTGGAATCCGATACTTCAAGAGGCCCACAATAAGTTAGCTTGATGTTACCTTCAGCGTCTCTAAAAGTTCCACCACCTGAGGGCCCCAGGTTTCCAAAAGATGCTCCGTCAAAGTTCAACTTTAAAAGGCCTCTTTCTGGTGGTGTCCACACGACCATTGCTGGCTGCCCAACACGGTTGCCCAAGTTTGCATATTCAGCCCAGGCTTGTCTCAATCCCGCTCCCCCAATATCTTGGAAAGGTTTTATGGTACATAGCCATTTTATCGTTCTTTCTCTAATGGTATGTAGCACCTGTTCATGGCTGTGAGCCTTGTCCTCAAATACTCTTCGGTTCCTCTCCTCCCACAGGCACCATGGAATGAAGATGGTACAAGCCTCCATGATCAACTTCCCATTATGATGGCTAGTAATCTCCCTCATTTGTACAACCAATTCATGCAATTCCAACGCTCTAGCATTGCTAGGGGGAGCAATATTAAACTGCTCATAGGTCTGCTGCCATATTTCCACGCAAAGGAGCATTGCACTAGTAGATGGGTAACTGTTTCTTCCTCCTGTTGACAAAGCAGGCATCTTGTGTTGGCTACTGGCATACCTCTTTTCGTAGGTTGTCTCGGGTGAGTATCTTGTTCCATAGTGCACTCCACATAAAAAATCGAGCCTTTGGGGGGGCTGCTACCGACCAAGCTAGGCTCGCATTGTGTCTTGTGCTGGGCTGTCTGGTGATGCATTTGTAGGCTGAAGAAACAGTGAATGCTCCTTTGCTTTCAGGTGACCATATGAGACTGTCCTGTGCTGTGTAATCTGGGACAAAGCTTTGTATCTCTGCATCCAGTTTGCTCAAGTCCTCAGCTTCATTGTCCCTTAGCTCTTGTCTGAAGACCAAGGTCCAGTTTATATTGGCTGGGGATTCTCCTCTTAGTACCTCTGCTATTGTTGTAGACTGGTGCATGGCCAATCTGTATAGCCTCGGATATGTTACCTTTAGAGGAGTATCACCCAACCACATGTCTTCCCAGAATCCTGTCTTGTTTCCATTGCCTGGTAGGTGCCGAATGTGACTTTTGAAAAGGTAGAACAGTTGTGTGATCTTCCTCCATGCTACTGACAAATTTCTGTCCAAGTGCCATCCCAAGATCTAGTCCTCATGTGTGCACTGAATTTCCTAGTTGCCATCTTTGCCCATGGGGCATCCTTTCTGAGGTTTAATTTCCAGCACCATTTGAGTAGGAGGGCTGTGTTGAAATCTACAATCTTCCTGATCCCTAGGCCACCACCGTACTTTGGTTTACACACATCTTCCCATTTTACTAAATGATGCTTGAACTCTTCAGCTGATCCCCGCCAGAGAAATCTTGCCATGATTCTCTCCATTTCTTGTGCTACTCCTTTGGGGCATCTGATAAATGAGAGGTAGCGGGTAGGAATGCCCATTAGGCTTGCCTTTAGTAAAACTAGTCTCCTTGCTTTGGACAGCGATTTGCCTTTCCAAGTAGATAATCTGTTATGAAGCTTTTCCAACACCGGATCCCATAGGGATTTTAGCAATCGGCTGTGGAAAAGGGGCAGTCCAAAGTAAGTAGAGGGGAACAATCCTATATCACAGCCAAGCAAGTCTGAGGCTTGCTGGTCCAATTGAGTTGTGGAGTTGATTCCAAAAACCTTTTTCTTACCACTATGTATTAACTCATTTATTTATATTTTCCTTGCCATCTCCATTTTTAAGTTACTCATCACACTTGTGAAGATGCCCAGTCATTATGGCTTGTATCACGTTTATTGAAGAGCAAGCAATTGTATCGTTAATATGGAACTCACATTATGAGTGGTGGGGAGAGAGTGAGTTTGAGGAGTCAAAGTCCTGTGCCTCCACATCAACTTGCATTTTACAAGTCTTTCTTGAACATCATTGTTTCCGGTTATGCAAACCAGCATGTTCAATTATTCTCATATTATGGGGAGAAGAGATCATTCATATACCTTAGATGTTTTTCTTACTCAAATGATGTTATTGTTTTCTTCACAAAAGGGAGTTTATAGCGAGGAGCTCTGTATGAGTCTTCACAATTGGTTATTGCTGCATTTTTAATAAATAGGCAAGAGGCGAAAATTCATATACTGAAGATAGAAAGAATGTTCAGATCATACATTCCAAGGGAGTCAAACACTGTCTTTTATTTGGATTGTCTTCTTATAGCTTTACAAGCCAGCTCTTCAATATATCGTTTTCTATGCTAGCTGAGCGAATGGCGTAGCCTGAACCTCACACCGCCTTGCCGAATGAAAAGGAGCAAATGGCAGTTCCTGAGGATGCGCATAGTGCAGATGAGGACTTCTACTCCTCTCTAAGGGTGTAAACGGGTAATAAACGAAACGGGTAAGGGTTATTCCGTTACCCGTTTCGTTTACCCTACCCGGTATTCCGTTACCCGTTTCGTTTACCCTACCCGGTATTCCGTTACCCGTTTCGCCCGAATAAAAATTAGCTATTTCGTCACCCGAATTTCTTACCCGATTACCCGCGGGTAACCGGGTAATCGGGTAAATAAATGGATAATAAATAAAAATAAAGAAACAGAAAGGAATACATCTAACACTATTCGGTGAAGCCAGACATTGAGACCAGCAACAAGTCAGATTAGGGCACGGCAAACAGGGGAGATTGAGAGCAATTTAAAATTTTTGAAAGGAAACAGAAATTCGGCCACAATGAGAGTCGATTGAGTAGCAACAAGATAAAAATGACTCACAAAAATAGAGAAAGAGAAGTGAAGAGGAAAGAAAAATTTACAGAAACAAAAAGAACAAGCTAACCTTTTGTAAGGAGAGACGAATCGACGAGATCCACCGAAAATTAGACGATTGAAACAACAAGGCAGCGTTTGAAATGGCGATTCTGACTTGAGATTTGAGCTATCGGTCTCGGTTGGGAGTCGGGGATGGGAAAGAGGGTGAATCGGGGAAGAGAAAGAGGGGGAGTTTGAGAAGGGAAAGAGGGGAAGTAGAGGAAGGGAAAGAGGGGAAGTAGAGGAAGGGAAAGAGGGGAAGTCGTGGAAGAGAAAGAGGGAGAGTTGGGGAAGAGAGAGGGAAAGAGGGGGAATCGGGAAAGAGGGGAAAGGAACGTCGGGGGTGGGGGGTGGGGGGGGGAAGGGAAACAACTTAGAAAAAACTAGAGTATATGTGACATGAATAAGGGCATAATATTTTTAAAATTTACCAACTTGCCATTAAGGTATATGTGATATGAGTAAGGACATAAAATTTTTAAAATTTACCAAATTGCCATCCAGGTAATCGGGTAGTCGGGTAAGGAATACCCATTATCCATATCCGTTTCGATTAAGAGGTGGGTAATTGGGTAATTTTTTAATTGGGTAATCGGGTAATCGAAATGCTTAATTTTATTCCTTATCCATCCGATTACCATTCGGGTAAGCGGGTAATCGTGTAATCGGGTAAAACTGCCACCCTTACTCCTCTCCTCATCAAATATGACTAATGTTGAGCCTTTGCTCAATAATAATCTTCTATAACAGTATGAAGGGTACTCGCACGTCTACACAGAAAGATACGTGAAGTCTTATCTCGGTTTGTGTCTTTTTTATTCTTTGTCTACTTCATCCTGATAGTTTTGCTTTGGTTTGGTCTATTTCTTTGGTCCTTGTTCAGTTCAGGAAGCACTGAGATCTCCAAAACGGATAAAGGCTATGGAGGTGGAAATAGATACATTAGATGCATGTACTACCTGGACTCTACTCACTCAACCACCTAATGCACTTTATCTCCACTATATTGTTGATTATATCAATGATTGTTGAATGGGAAGATGTCCTAAACTAAAGTCTTAATAAATGCTATTGGGTTTTAAGATTATGCAATACATTTGTTAAATGGCTGGTCACTTGGGGGATTGAACCAGGTTGGTCTATGAACTCAGTATCAGTGGGGGTTGTGTTTAGGCCAGGGCCTTGTTTGTGTTCTTCACATTATGTGATTTTAGCTCCATAAAATGAAATCTAATTCTTGTCTTTTCTATGAAGAGTTTGTCAACTCCATGAAGTGGGATCTAGTTGTTGTGTGCTCCACATGTGTTTGTCACATCTCATACCTGTTTTTTAAGCTTGGATGTGAGGGGCAGCGTTGAGTGGAGAAAAGTCTCACAATGAAGTCGTAAGCGATAGCTCAGGTTGTCTCACCCGGGTCATCGCTGCCGGGAGGTCTCAGGTTCGAGTCTCCTTGGCAGTGATAGAATTTACACGATCGGAGTCAGCACACATAGCAATCATTGGAGTCATACGATTAGAAGTTAGCTCTGGGGCCCGTGGAGCATTGTATTGTAATTGAATTTGTAATCACCTAAGCTCAAAAAAAAAAAGTCGTAAAAGATGTCATTTTGGGATGGAACAGGATTGATCTTTAAACAATGATATACTATTGAAGTGTGTTCAATATCCTCCAAACATCAAGTTACATGACTAAAATGCAGCTCAATAATGCAGCTCTTTTGTTTTTCTCCAGACTTTACAGCTAGTTGAGCTTCATTTCCTTCTTTTCTTTTTCTATATTCTTTTTCATCAATCTCTTCCGGCCTTGACTTATGAACAGCTTTTGTTGTCTTTTTCTTTTTCAAAGTTGTTTCGCTGTTTTTCCAACTTCCTATAATTATTTGCCATGCATACTGTTTTTGAACTCCTTTAGCGGATGAGGTCATTGAATGATCATTCGTCCTATATTTGCAGAATAGCATGGAACAAAACACGCCTGTTAGAGTAACCCGTGGTCATGCATCAGATTATAGCTATGTTGGTAAAGTTTACACTTATGATGGCCTCTATAAGGTACTTCTTTGTTGCACATCAGCTCTTATTCTTGTGTAACTACATTAAAAACTCATTTGATTCTGTGGGCATCTCTCACAGTTTTTCTTTCTTTCATGATATGTATTAATTCAAACAAAAATATAAATAATATTTTTTTGAGAATAATATTTGTTTTTCAGTTATATATTAAGGTTTTTGAAGAGAATTAATGAATAAGAATTTTCTTCATAAAAAGTATTGCAGATGTTTAGGAAAAACTTAACTTCTGCTCCTTTTCGATCAATTTTTTTTTTATCACTTTTAGTGATCCTAAACGTCTCCTGTTGCATCTTTCATCATATTATGTTTGAGGAAGGCACTAATTTCATTTAAGGTCAAAACCCAACAAGAATGGCAGAAGGGGTCTCTTAACTCCAATTTGTTATACAAAAATTCCCTCAAATCCTTGACGTAAACAGAGAATAAGACCCTTCTATTCTTGTCTTAGCATTTTAACTTAATGTGAACGTCTTTGAACTTATGACTGTACAACTTTCACGACTTGAAAATCATGGTTTTATGGTGTTTAATATTGATGATCTTCTATAATTAATGCCAAGGATATTGATAAAATTAAAGGAATGATTTGATTACTTTTCTACTTATTGATCCCAATTTGCAGGTTGTGAATTATTGGGCTGAGGAAGGTGTGTCTGGATTCACTGTGTTTAAGTATAAGTTGAGGCGGCTTGAAGGACAACCTGCATTGACCACTAACCAGGTTTTAAAAAACTCAACTCAATAGTCTTATCTTTTGATATTTTCATTACAACAACCATGTATGAAGCACCATGCTTGTTTTATATGTACTTTCTTGAATGTGTGATACTCAATGTATCAGATCGGGAACAACTGGACCATTGAACCAAGTCCCCTTGAAGTAAATCCCTTTCTTGGTATAGAGCGCTGTATGACCTTGAATTGGGATAATTACCATGTTGTCTAGGTTAGGTTTGTCAATTCAACAAGCTAACTCATCAATCTTGCTCAGTCGTGGTTGTGTAGGAGAAGTTTGTCCATGTGATTGAGAAACAATGGAATGGGGATAATCCACCTTCTTCTATGTTTAGTGTGAAAATGTATCATTGAAAAGTTCTATGAAAATTTGATGGGTCTTAAATTTACGTATAGGCCTCCTAAGTGGTTGGTTATTTTTGGATGAAATCAGACTCCTGTAACATGGTACTGGAACAGGTTGTGATGTGTGATTCCAGCCTCTAGTAGGTTTACTAGCCATTCAAGTGATCTAGATTCTAAGAAGTCCGAGTGTTGATCCCAACGAGACCCATATAAGAGAGCCAATTGCTATAGAACTCCAATTTAAGGTTTGGGCAGCAAATAAGATGAATTTTCAAAGAAAATAAGCAACAATTTTTTTTTTTGCAAATGAAAACAAGCAACAACTTAAAGTAGGCACTTGAAAACATTAGACTAAAAACCAATGGATAAAAGACTGTTGGCAATACCATTCGTCCCTACGTGCTTCTTAGTTTATAATTCAAATGAGCATTGGCAAGTCCATAAAACATTGACTAACTATATACAAGACATAACATTTCAAATAAGTTTTTAAACTCCTCAAACCAGACAATTTAAAACCAATTTGCATAAAGTAGAACTTAGGTAGAATCCCTCCTCTCAAGACACTGATTCAAACCACAATTTAATCTCAGGTTATCTATTTGGATAAACCCTAAATTAAAAAGCCATTTAGAAGTAAAGATCATGCAGTTTCTTTAGAAGAAACATCTTCCTAACTTCTCTTCAAACCTCATTAGGAAAATAGATCACTTGAAAAATAATCACATGCAAAAGGATAAAAAATTCTGAAGGAAGCTCAAATGAATTAATATAACTAAAGATTTAAATATCTTCTACAACATGGAATCATGGGTTCCCAACAAAAAGAAATCATTCCATGATTGAGGTCTCCAATACAAAAACAAAGTTCAGAAAATAAGTCACTGAAAAGAAATAAGCAAAGAAATAGAAGAACCCAAATTCTTGCACTTCTTGATCTCAGTGCCTCCTTTGAAAAACTGTTTTCTCTCTTCAAAACCACTTGAAACTGCACTCTTATAACTAGTTGTAGAGATGCCCATTCTTTAGCCAAATAGTTAGCCTTATAATTTCTGAGAGCACATCCTTCTGGTACAGGTTCAGTTTAGCCGAGCCACAATACCTCGAACTCTTGCAGACATTCGTGGGTAAATGCAATCTCAATTTCTGTGTTCTCAATTTTCATGAGGTGCCATGGGCTTTCTAATGTTTTCTGCTCTCAAGGTTGGTCTGTGAAGACATCAGCAAAGGTCAGGAAGCTTTTCCTATTCCAGCGACTAATTTGGTCGATGTGCCACCAGTTCCTCCAACTGGTAAACTTTATCCTTAATTTCAGCATGCTATTGGCTAGTTTAGATAATCAAAAGAAGCTTATATTCCAATCATTTTCCTCAAAAAAAAAAAAAAAAAAAAAAAAAGAAGCTTACTTTCGGCTCTTGGGCAGTAGCTCAATGATCCTGTGGGAGTTATTGTTGCAGGAGGTCTTGCATTCAGGTCTCCACAGCAGCATTGGGAGTAAAACTTGTGATTAGGAGTAAAATGTATCCACCTTCAAAAAAAAAAAAAAGAAAAAAAAGAATCTTACATTCGCTAGGACTTCATAAATCTTTCTTATTTTTAACCATGTGCTATGCAAAAGAGAAAAAATAGAACTTAAATGGTCAAATTTTCAGGTAATACAAAAATAGCTCTAATTTGAAGAAAATCAAATTGTACAGAACACAGTTCTATCCACGCTTAAGTTTGAATGTTCTCACTTTAATTTGATCACATGGTGTGACAGAACTGGATTTCAGTGGAATCTATAGTATGCACTATCATATAATTATATCAGTTTGGATTTATTTGGAATTAGAAATTTAGAAGTTGTAAATGGTTATTTCTTATTGGGTTTTTTACCAAAATAAAATATTAAAAAAACAATTACCAAAATAGTTGAGAAAAAAAAATATTTTTCAAAATGAAACATTCCAACCTAACCCTACTTAGGTCAATATCCACGCAGGCAACTTGTTGGTACCCTCTGCCATGCGAGCTCCAACGTGTCACTAATTTATTTTTAAATAAAAACTCATGAGGGTAAAATTGCACTTCGTGATGCCGCTTTTACTTTAGTAGAAGGGGGCATGGAATTACTACCTCATAAGTTTTTATTCAAAAATAAATTAGCAACATATTGGCACTTGTGTGGCGAAAAACGACAACATGTTGCCGAGTGTATGTTGACCAAGTAGGGTTAGGGTGGAATGTTTTGTTTTGAGAAATATTTTTTTCTCTCTTCTTTTTTGGTAATTATTTTTTAATATTTTATTTTGGTAAAGAACCCTTTTTTATTTTATTTTAGTTGTCCTGGCATAAATTTTTGTTCTGATGTTATTTCTTTGGGTGTTAAAACATGGACTTGATTGTACTTTGTTACTAAAGACTACTTGAAGCCTAAATGCATCTTTTTTGTTTACCAATGTTTGTTACAATCTTGTGTGGAGGCATTTACTGACTTCAGTTATCAATTATGGGGTTAAAAAGATATGACAAGTTACTCAGTGATCAGAATCATTGGTGAGAAAATTTGACATACCTCTATGTTTCTCCAAAACCTTTGGGCAGCTACTGCAATTATCCAAGTGCCGGCCTCTTCCGAAAGTAGGTAGGAATCTATGGCAGTGTTGGCAACAGTGCCATGGGAAATATGGATGGAAAGGAATAGGACCTTTTTCAATAGCAATGTCTCTGTGGGTGAAATTATAGAAAGGGTTATTCAGAGCACACTCCTATGGTCATCATCTGTAGGAAACTACTTCCATTCCCAAACACCATGATCAGAAGACACTGGAACAAGATTGAGCACTCAAAAGTCCCATAAAGAAGGTGGACAGCAACCCCCCAAGGCCCTTGGGTATAGGAGGCTTCATATGGAATGAAGGGGGAAACATCTTGCTTGGATGGAAAGGAATAGAAGGACCCTTTTCAATAGCAACGTCTCTGTGGGTGAAATTATAGAAAGGGTTATTCAGAGCACACTCCTATGGTCATCATCTGTAGGAAACTACTACCATTCCCAAACACCATGATCAGAAAACACTGGAATAAGATTGCGCACTCAAAAAGTCCCATAAAGAAGGTGGACAGCACCCCCCCCCCTCCAAGGCCTGCAGGTATAGGAGGCTTCATATGGAATGAAGGGGGAAACATCTTGCTTGCCTTCTCAGGACCTGTAGGTCGGTCTACTTCTAGAAGGAAAGTTTTATTATCATCGAAGGTGATTCTTAAACTAGCCATATAAATTGGCCAGCAGGAGAGATAACCCCCCTCTCCCCCCTCCCCCCCGGCATTTAAAGCTAATTTTTGATGAATTCTCTGACATTTTTAAGGAATGGCACATAGCCTTGTCCCATGTACCAGGGTCAACTACTTCTCTGGTTGACACTGTCGAAAGGAGTGATCAAGAACTGCATCGTCTCAGGACCATCAATTGTATTCTCTTAAGTTTCTTTTAAAAGTAGCTTCAGCAAGTTAAAAGCTTCGAACCCTACAATAGCTTCTACATGAATCAATAAAAGTTCACCGACTTCAAAAAAAAAGTAACAGAAATCATTTTCTTGGGGCTGTACTTGAGAATTCAATCCACTTAGTGTCTCTTGTGTCAATTAACAAGTCTGCAGTGGCCTTAAGACCAAATTGGAAAGAGCTTGTTGTTTGAAATCTAATAAAGCAATTTTGGTTCTTCAACCTTGAGGATCCCAAAGGATGATAGTAGCAAAGGAAATCCAGGATAAGATGTGTAACGTAATATAATGCAGGAGATTTTGGAAAGAGGAGCTAAAGAGAAAAAAATAAGTCGCCATTCTCAAAAAAAAAAAAAAAAAAAGGTCAGATTTTGCATTTGATTGGGGGCTCACGGATGATCCCCAATTCTTTTATCTAAGATTTACCTCAGTCAATAAGACTAATATGCCCCTCTAATCCTATTATTACATAGAATATAAGTGAAAAAACACCTAATCTGAAACTAACTGAGAAAAGCAAACTTCTGACATCTAATCAACTTGAAAGCTAACTTGGATAGCCCTTTACTTAGTATAAGGACCATACATTGTGCAAGTCAACCATTCCCCCTCTGATTGTTTCAAAAAATGGTAAACCTTTGCTTCCAAAGAGGCTTAGTGTTAGATATTACTGAGTTGATTTACAAACCTCACCTAAGGGTGGCAAGTCTACCTACTTATTATTGGATTGATACTCTTCCTACTTATCAAGGAGTTGATGTGCAAACTTCATGACTGCCCATTTGCACCCTCAAGCTGATATTTGCTGAAACATGTCTAACAAAACCTAAATAACCCTACTAATCACGAGTTCAGCATACAATTATTTCCTGGTTGTGTAGTTTGCAGGAGAGCCATTTAAATGGTTATCGTTACCAGTCTTCTTGGCAAGTGATGATGTAAAAGTACCCGAGGTTGTTAAATGGCTGCCTTTTTGGTCTTAAGCTGAATGTAGATGGCTCATCTAGGGGAAATCTTGGTCTACAGGGAATTGTTGTTTGGCACAATTCAGGTGTTGTTCTCCTCACTGTTTCAGATTCAATGAGTACTGTAGGTGCAGCTGAAGCTGAGATCATAGCTGTTCTTGTTAGATAGTGGATTTGTAATGACTGATGCTTTTATCCTCTACATGTAGAAGGGGATTCATCCTATGCTTTTGGCTGGGTGTGGATTTTAAAGTGCTACATTGGTGATTAGCTTCATATGGTAATCTAATTAGATAATGTAAGACTATTTTATTTCTTGGGCTCATGTCTTTAGATCTGCTAGTGGTCTAACTGACTCATTAGCAAAGGAGGGGATCTCTCATCAACAAATTGTTGTAAGAGAGTCTGACCCTTTATTTTTTCAGACAAATGGCTTAATAAAGCATTTATTTTTTCAGAAATAGAAAAAATTGATGACGGGTAAAATATCGTAACCTGTTTATTAAAAACGTTAGAAAAATCAAAGAAATCAAATGTCCAAAAGAAAATGGGCTTCTGCTTCATTCCTTTTCTTCTTTGTGTGGTGGATCTATCAAGTATATCTAACCGTGACTCTTTTTACTGCTTGAAAGCTTCTTTCTTCATTTGCTTATATGCTTAGGGCATCAGAATCTTACCTTCTACATATTTACTATCATTGTCAACCAAAATGTCTATTAGTTCTATCTAGCGTATAACATTCATCACATGATTTTGAGGTGTGGTGCAAGTGAGGGAGCTATGCCATTTCTTACCACGTGTGTTGTATCCATTCACTTTGTTGCTTTCTCTTGGAAAACTACAAAAAATGTCTGACATCTACAAAAATTAGGCTAAAGTACTTTTCACTTAACGAGGTATATGAGGACCTTAGAAGTGACCAATGTTTCTGTTCTATTTTCAATGATATTTTTGTTGGTCTTACTTTCCTTTATTGTTTTGAATAAGTTGAAAAGAGACAAAGGATGGATGCGTGTGTTAATTTTGAAGTGGTGATTCAGATATTGCATTTGGAAATATTTTCTTATTTCTTATTCCACTGACTTGACTTTAACTTTTGCGGAAGGTTATGAGTACTGCAAATTCCTTCATGTTAGGGAAAATGTGGAGATTCCACCAGCTGCTAATGGATGCAATTGCAAGGGGCATTGTGTTGATCCCAAAGTATGTGCTTGTGCAAGCCTAAATGGGACTGAATTTCCATATGTACATCGAAACGGTGGACGGTGAGCTGAATTTTTGTTTTCCTTTCTGGATTATGGTGGAATTTCAATTACCCTGCATCTTGTTTAAAGAAATTGATGCAGTAGAATTTGATTTGACCTTTGTTCAATGTTAACTAGCTTAACAGTTTTCTATTTTATAAAATATTGTTTTTAACATCCAAGTTGTTATGTATGTCCCATATGTTAGTGATTTCATTCTTGTGATATTGTCTGCATAATCTTGTCGTCCATGGATGGAATATTGTTATTCATCAATGGAAGAAATTTAAAGGTATGTGGTTGTAGACATGGAGATTTGATCGAACCAAAATCTGACGGTCAGAAATAATCTTCCAATCTACGGCTCCGATCAACTCAATTTCTCGTCAATTGAGGTCAAAATCAACAAATTGACATTCACAAATCGACAATTGGCTAGAGATTGACAAGTTGTCGAAGTCATATAATTGATCGAAGGCCATATTTTAATCTGATCGACGATCTCAAATCTACGGTCACGAACTTTCCTATTAATGGTCAATTGGGCAAAATTCCCAAAACTGACCTCCGCAATTGAAGGATTGACAAAAAATCGGTCAATCGTCAAAGTCGGATCTTTGACCAAGTGTTTAATTTCGATTTAATCACCAAAATCAAACCGACGGTGAGGATCGGCTCAAGTCAAACCAATTAGTCTCAATTAGGCCCAATCTAGATCAAATAAAGCCCAATCAATTCTATTGGGCCCAACCAGGCCGGTCCAAGTCAAATCGGATCAATCCAAGCCTGATCCAGCACGATTACAAATGACACATCAGCATACACATCATTGCTGATTGGGAAACACGTGGCAACAATGTCCAATTAGAATTTGACACGTGGGATGAACGACTCACCCAAAAGCTGACTCAGACCTTCACACATGGCGCGATCTCGTGAAGCCTAGACTTAGCCTCTAACATGTGGCGTAATCTGAGCGAATTGGGAATACAAAGATTGCCCTTGACACGTGGTGCTCTCTTATTGGTTGAAATTCAAAATTGCAAGGGTAAAAGGGAAAATCAAATCCACCCCCTCCCTTATAAATACCAGCTCATTTGAAGGATACAAGGTTGGTTGGAAATTGAAGGTTGAAGATTGAAGGACTCGGAGAATGAAGCTTTGCCGAAGAAACGGAACTTTGTTAAGATCACTAAAAATGCTTAAAGAACTATCAAATAACAACGTAGCAACAAGCAGTTTGTATGCTACTACACAAATCGTTCTATGTTCGGCATAGATCTTTCAGAATCAAGTCAAACAAGTTCGAGGCGTAGCTCGTCATCAAGTCCGAGACTCCGTTTGTGACACTACAAGTTGTCATCAGAATGCAAATTGGTATGTGGAGAACGAATCAAAGGAACAACTAGAGAGATAACTCACATAACTTGTAAATTTTAATTATTCACTGATCTTGTACTAATGGTTGTGCCCTTTCGCGGACCAGTCCCTTGTACCGATTATAGTGGCTTACAAATATTTGATTGTTTGTGTTCTCTTCAACCAATTGGATATTGGATGAACATGAACTAGTCTTCCGAGAGTAGAACATGAATCTGTAGCTGAAAGTCTGTAGAGGCATATATTCACCACAACAATAGCACACAGTAATGATGATGCGAGCACCATTTGTGACACTTGATTTTTTGGCTGTAGAGGAGTTCTAGAGATGACAACAGAAGGTTACAGGAGATTCCATAGTCCATGAATTCAAACACAATTCCCAAGGTTCCCCAAGTAATAAAAGGTTCAATTTTTCAACTTGTAGCACTAAGAAGTTTAGACTTTGTCTAGAAGTCCAATGGGAACATAAAACCTTCCTTGGAAGCAGTGGTGTATAATAGCAGTGAAGTAGTAGGGACTATATGCCATAAGGAACTGCCAATGACAGGATGAAGATATCGATTTTTTTACATATGTAGCATAGAAAAAAATTTGCTGGAGTGTTGGTATACACCTGCAATGACAGAGTAAAATTGCATCCAGTCTCTAACGTTCCCCATCAAACTCAGCAGCTTCTTGAAGATGTTGAGTTTGGTTAATTAACGAGCAAATTTGGCACGTGACAAGTGGATCTCTTGTAAGAACATTAGACACTGTCAGATTGCTGTTGTGACTCTTTCTCAGACAAAATGGTAATCCAGTTTGACATGCTTCATCCGGCCATGAAAAATGGATTGGTGGCTATGTGTTGTCGATAAATCGTTGCACCTAATACTGGTGTACCTCTTTCAGACATGCGGAGTTCCTTAAGTAGTTGAAGTATCCAAGAGACCTTTGGAGCAGTCCAATTCATGGTACTCTGCCGTCGCAATTGATCTGGACTCTGTTGGCTGCTTTGCTGAGGCCAAGAAGTAAGAGTACCACCTAGCAAGACACAATAGCCAGAGATGGATCTTTTGGCATTCAGACAACCTCCCCATTCCACATCCTTGAAGACTTCAAGGCCTGTTGCGATGCTAGGAGCAATAGAGATACCATGAAATGAGGTTCCCTTCACTTAGCACAGAATAAGGTTGACAGCTGACGAAAGTTTGCTGGTTGGGTGCTATTGACACTGGCAAGCTTGGTTCACTGCATACTGAATGTCTTTCCCTGTGAGTGTCAAGCAATGAAGGGCACCAACTGGCTCCCGATAACGATTTGCCTGAGGAATACTGTCCAATTTGAACAAATTAGAACCACTCTGAACCTGTGTCACAATAAGTTTCACTTCAGTGAGAGATAGGCGTTGAAGTATCTTTGTAGCTTACTTGGCCTGAGAGAAATGGAGACCATGATCAAGGAAGAAGTGCAACTGACCCATGTCCTTAATGCAAAAGTCATTTTGTTGACTGCAGATGAGCAGGCTAGTGTCAACTTCATTGTTGCTTGTAATGACAATGTTGTCAACATATAAGTATATAGATAGTGCTTACCCCATTGTAGTAGAACAAGAGAGACATGTTGGCATGCTATGTGGCGAGGCTAAGCTCATGAAGAAACGGTGTGAGTTGTTGGTACATGCATCTGGGCTCTACTTAAGTCTAACTTTAGAATGACTTTCTTCTTCTGTTTTGCTTTTTGTGAGGATGTAGCATCTCATGAACCATTAAAGGAGAGTCTAGGATCTGCCTCCCCTTTATGAACATTGTTTGATTGCTGCTAATCACCTCAGGCAGTACGATTCTTAATCTCAACACGTGAATGCTTGATAGTATCTTGCAGTGGCAGGGTAAAAGGCCTGTTGGTCTAGAATCTGTTAGTTTACTCGCACCTTCCTTTTTTCGGATCAAAGCTATGAAGGAAGGTCAGAGTACTTTTTGCTTGAAGTCCATGCTGATGAAACTCTTGGAACTATTCTCCCTATATCTTCCTTAATGAAGTCCCACCTCTTCCTCTCTTTGGTGCTTCGAGTATGTAAAAACCACCCTAAGTTTTGGAGTTTTTGTATCTGCTCGACTTCTTTCTCAATGACCACCAGAGTTCTGCCATCATTTATTTCTGTTTTGGTGCCAGCACCTTTTGTATGCACATCTTTTTTGTTACTGGGTCTGACCAACACCTCTTTGTAAGTCCTACTCCATTGAAATTTTCTGGCTGATCATGGACCGGAGGTTGGTCTTCATTTTCTCACCTCTTGTTGTTCACCCTTTACCACTGTTCCATTTTCATTTTTTGTGGATTGCTCAATGAGCTCAAGACCATACTACCCCTCCTCTATTTTGCAGCAACTTACATTGCCATCTTCTTACATGCCCATATGAAGTCTGCCTTGCAAAATCACTCGCACCTCTTCTGATGGCATTTATTTTTTTTTGAGGAAAATGCTGTTTTTTATTGATTAATGAAATTCAATTACATCATATTACATAAGGGGGGGATGTCCTCACTGTCAATGAGGATAAGGCCACCCCCTCCTTAGCTAGGGAGTTTGCCATAGAGTTGGCAACTCTAGGAATACATGACCAATCATGAACATATAATGAGGCTAGAAAATTAATTTCCCAAAATAAGTAAAGGAATCTCCAAGGGGGTGTTGATGTTTGCTTGCACCAACCAATGGCATTCCTCGAATCCCCTTCAACAACTAGGTCACCCCTAAGATGTTCATGAAAGATCCTGAGACCGTGCCATACTGCATGCACCTCTGCTAAGGTGGAATCGTCCTCTCCCATAGGGCCCGGATAGGAGAGAAGGATTTCTCCCTCCCCATTCCGAAAGACTCCCCCATATCCTGCAGGACCTGGATTGCCTAATGATGAGCCATCAAAATTCAACTTGATTTTCCCCATGGGGGGTGGAATCCACTGTATTGGTGGAGGAGGTGGCTGTCGGGGGCGTGCTAAGGCTACTTCAAGCCAAGCTGCTCTAGCAGAGGAGCCGTCATGATCACCAAGTTTTCCATGAATGCTCAGCCACTGTATTACTCTGTTCTGGATCATTGTAGCAATGTCTCTCCACAGTCTAGATTTGTTTTGGAATACTCGCCTATTCCTTTCCTCCCAGATAGACCATATCAGGAATGCGCCAAGTGATCTCCAAAGCCCCTTCTGATGGCATTTTCCTTCATCAGTTTGGCTAAGCATCTTGCTGCATCTGATGAAACGTAAGCTACTGGTATTCTGACATATGATCTTTTGATCACTTCTTTCCCTGCAATCTTAACAGCAGTGTGTTCCATGAGCAACAGTATCCATGTAGTACCGCGCATCGCCGTGGATGACGAAGGATGCCATTTTCAGTGCTGTTGGCACTGTTTGTTTCCTTCCACACGTGAAAATAGTTGTGCTCATCTGACTCTTCCAGACCTTTTTGAGTGCATTATCTGAGCTCTGATTGTCGGCACCTGAACAGCCTTTTATTAACTTAAAGTTGCCTAACATATTATGTAAGTGCCCTTAAGAAAGAGGCAATAAAAAAGAGATAAATAAAAAATAAGAGAATTGCAATCATGTCTTTCTTATCCATTGATGGATGGAACTCGTAAGACAATTATTTGAGTCTTCTATGCCATCAATGGAACATTATCATCCATTAGTGGAATCTCTTTTGCTGAGATTGTTAGCCTAATAATCCGTTCCTTAATAATGGGAGGTCTTGAGTTCAAGTCTTGCTGGGTCATTTGAAGTATTGGGTTTAAAATGTCATTATATATACACGTTTTCCTCAAAAAAATAATAAAAAAATCAGATGCTTCTCTACCTAATCAGTCCAGCCAAATTCATGTTTATTGAGGTAAGTTGGACTCGCATTCCAAGATCTGCAAACTCAACAGCTGACTCCTTGGCACGTGGAGTGGAGAGGACCAACCTATCAACAGGGACAACACTACCATTACTTTAAAGTTGTAAAAGTTATAACAGCTTTTAATCGTTTTGTAACAAGACCTGTAACAGTGATGTAATGATCTAGAACTTCATTGTAACTTATATTCTTTCCAATGATCAATAAAGCTCCACCATTTAAAAAAAAAAAAAAGTTTATTGAATGATTCTGCTAATTCGATGTGGATCCAGTCGTGGATAATTCTTCATTCTCTATGGTCACCTTTTTTGTCCCTTCAAGCTACTGAGTATTCACCTCTTTGTCAGATTAGTGGAACCGAAACCCGTTGTGTTCGAATGTGGGCCAAACTGTGGATGTGGAAGTGATTGTGTCAACAGAACTTCACAGCAAGGGCTGAGATATCGACTTGAGGTTGTGAATTGCTCTGCGTAACAGTAGTGTTTTCTTTCTTGTGCAACATGCCATTTTTTAACTTATAATCTGAATTTTATTTTTTCAATGATTGAGCTGACTCAAAAATATATTTGAACAGGTATATCGAACACCAAATAAGGGGTGGGCAGTCAGATCTTGGGATCCTATTCCGGCAGGAGCTCCAATATGTGAATATGCTGGCATACTTATGCGGACAGATGATTTGGATTCTGTTGTGCAAGATAGTTTTGTGTTTGAGATTGATTGCCTGCAGACAATGAAGGGGCTCAATGGACGAGAGGTGGTGTCTACCTCGTGGTTTTCTTCCTTATATTAATGTGGTGAATGGTTGTGATTTGTTCTGCCACATTAACATACTAGCTCATTGTTTGATTTGTTAGAGGCGAATTGGAAGTGTTTCAGTGCATGCAAATGCTCACTTTGAGAGAGATGATGATAAAATAACAGAAACAGACTACTGCATAGATGCTGGACCTGCTGGAAATGTGGCACGATTCATTAATCACAGTTGCCAACCAAATCTCTTTGTCCAGTGTGTGTTGAGTGCTCATCATGATATCAAACAGGCTAGGATACTTCTCTTTGCAGCAGAAAATATACCTCCTCTACAGGTTATCACTCTATATCCCTTGCTTAATTCCCTTGTTTTCCTTGGAATCTGCTATAAGCAAGTAATAACAGCAACAACACTTAAGAAGAAAAGTAAAGAGAGATTCTATAATAAACAAACATTGGAAAATTCACAAAGCAACATTAATTGACTTTTGGTTTCATTAAAGAAACGTTGGATGTTGGAGATGATTTTTCTTAAGCAAATAGACCTAGGTGGTCCCACTATAATCGTAAAAAAAAGTAACAAAGTGCTAACACCAAAAGCTAGTTGGAGTTTTGCAAAACTGCATACATAAGAATGACCTAACTCAAATAGCTGGGAACTAGAACTTTTTTTTTGAAATTGGCAAAATTTTATTGCTTTTTTCTAAATATTTTAATACAAGGCTATCAAGCAATACATAGGTTACATTGGCAAAGATTGCCCTGTTACAAGTTCATGCTTTCTAACACCCTCTTTAGCTAGGTGATCAGCAATGTCATTTGTTGATCTAGGAACATTGAACCAGGCTATACGCCATTCTCGTAGCAAATCCCTCAGTTCATCAAAAGCTGGTCGTAATTTCCAGGGCTGGTTGGAGGGTTGTTTGGCCCAACCTATGACAAGCGATGAATCCCCTTCTATTTGTATTGAGCCTGGTGTAAGTTGTGCAAGCAGTTTGGCCTCGGCTAGTAGGGCTCTAGTTTTAGCCTCATTAGAGGAGCAGCATCCCGCAGGGCCTGAGTAGTACAGCATGCATTCACCATTGCTGTTTCTTATCAAACCTCCCACACCAGCTGGACCTGGGTTCCCCATAGATGATCCATCAAAGTTTAGTTTTAACCATCCATCAGGAGGTGCCTCCCATTCCTTCATCATTATCTTTTTGCCTGTTTGGAACTTTATCACTTGGCTCCAATGCTTTCTTATAATTGAACTCGGTATGGGGGGGAGCTTCTGAGAGGCTGCTGCCCACAGCAGTATATTATGTATGACTCTCTCAACAACCCCTCCAACAGAGCAGGTTTGGCCATTAAAGGTTCTAGCATTTCTTTCAAGCCATAGCTGCCATGGGATAGCCGATAGAGCAACCCTCCAAATTGTTTTGCCACATAGAGGGAGAGGGCATACATACCACTGTTGCAGGAGTTGATCAAATGTGCTGGCCATACATAGGTGGATCCCAAATTTTCTGAGAATTGCGCTCCACACCTGCTGGCTGAAGTGACAGTGAAGCAATATGTGGCTGCAATCCTCCTCCTTAGAATTACAGAATTTGCACAGGTTGTTTATGATCACCTGCCATCTTCTTGTGAGCTCGTCGCATGTAAGTATTTTTGCCAGGGCTGCTGTCCAAATAAATTGTCTCACTTTGGGTGGTACCGGTAGTTTCCAAGCAAGACTAGCTGCTTGGCATTCTCCCCGCACCTTATGGCCTGCCATAACTTTGTAGCAAGAGGACACCGAGAAGCAACCAGAGCTACATGGGCTCCATACGATTTCATCATTACCTGTACCAGCAATGTATGTAGAATCCGGCCTGCTGGTGAGCTGGGAGGCCTCAGAAGCTTCGGCATCATTTAGATTTCTTCTCAAGTTTAAATCCCAGGACCTGGAGTGAGATATCCTGCTTGCTGCCACTGTGATTGCTTTGTTCCTAGCCAGAGAAAAGATACTTGGGTAGCAGAGGGCAAGAGGACCTTCTCCCAACCATTCATCAAACCAAAACCTGACGTTGGTTCCTGACTTTACATGATATCTGAATTTATCCTCAATTTTCCTTCTTTCAGTCATGACGGCTTTCCAGATGGGGGATGCAACCACCCTAGGCCTGGGTAGCCAGTCAGGTATACAAGTGCCATATTTGGCAGCAATAGTCTTCCTCCAGAGGCTCTCTTTTTCAACTGCAAATCTCCATGACCATTTGGCCAGTAAAGCCTCATTCATTTGCTTTATAGCTTTTATACCCATTCCCCCCATTTCCTTTGGCTTACAAACTGTGTTCCACTTGACCAGTGGATACTTAAATTTATGTTCTGCTCCGCACCATAGGAATTTCCTCTAAGTGGCCTCTAACTTTTTCCTTACACTGGCTGGGCATTGGACTAATGAAAGCCAATAGTTAGGGATTCCAGCTAAAGTAGACTTGATTAGAGTGGCTCTCCCTGCTTGAGATAGCAGCTGTCCTTTCCAGGTTTCTAGCCTTCTCTGGTACTTCTCAAGGATGGGTTGCCAGAGGGCCTTATTGTTTCTTGTTTGGAAAAGTGGTAGCCCAAGGTAGGTTGAAGGTAACTGAATTTTACTGCAACCCAACACTGCTGCGGCCTTATCTTGTAGAGCCCCTGAGCAATTGACTCCTAGGATACCTGATTTCAGCCAGTTTACTTTTTGACCAGACATGATTTCAAACAGAGAAAGCAGGGCCTTTGCATGTAGCAGTCCTTCATTGATGCCATCACATAATATTAAGGTATCGTCTGCAAATTGGAGAATAAGAATTTTTATATCACCTATTCCCATTCCTGTGATCCATCTTTCTGCTTGGCTTCTTCTAAAGAGGGCACAGAGGGCCTCTCCCACAATGTTAAATAGCAAGGGGGAGATTGGATCTCCTTGCCTAAGTCCTCTGGATCCCCTAAAATAGCCCTGGACAGTCCCGTTTATGATGATTGAGTATCTAGCTGAGGATACGCAACTATTAATCCAGCTTCTCCATTTTTGTGGGAAGTCCATTTGCATCATAACCCAGTCGAGGAAAGCCCAGCTCACTCTATCAAAAGCCTTCTCAAAATCAAGCTTTAAGACTAACCCTTTTTTGGCTTTTTTCTTATAATAATGAAGTAGCTCGTGCAGCAACAGAGATGAGTCCAGGATTTGTCTCCCCTTTATGAAAGCTGATTGGTTGTCATTGACGACTTCGTGGATTACATTCCCCAGTCTAGAGGCCAGCACACGAGTGATCAGCTTGTAGTGGCTGCTTAGGAGGCTTATGGGCCTGTAGTCTTTAGGGTTGGAAGCCCCTTCTTTCTTAGGAATTAAAGCAATAAAAGTGGCTCCCATACTTTCAGCTGTGATGCCTTTATCAAAGAATTCCAGAAACATGTTTAGAACATCCTCCTTCAAGAAATCCCAGCATTGCTTGTAGAATTCATTAGGGAAACCATCTGGCCCTGGTGCTTTGTCGGATGGCATGCTCATCACTGCATCTTCAATCTCTTCTGCGGTAAAAGGTTTCTCTAAAGATTGCCTGGCAGCTGGAGATAGAACATTTAGTGGCAGGTCTTGGGGAAAGGGCCTTTCAACATCCAAATCTTTGTATAGGTTGGTGTAAAAATCTGTAAATTCTCTGATGATATCATCCTTAGAAGTTATATCTGCCCCATTAATGTCGAGGGAGCAGATCCTGTTTCTCTTTCTATGCCCGGATACTACAGCATGGAAAAATTTTGAGTTTCCATCACCTTCTTTGACCCATTTATATCTTGCTCTTTGTTTCCAGAAAATTCTTTCTTGGGTTATCTTGTCTTTATAGCTCTTCTTTAGTTTGTCTCTTTCCGACACTTCTAAGATAGATAAGGTACCTCGATCTTCTTCTTGCTGGTCATATTCTTTGATTCGTTCTAGTAGTGATACCCTTTCAGCTGAGAAATTGAGTTTCCTTTGTGCTGCCCATTGCTTTAGTTTGCCTTTTGTTTGCTTCAACTTTTGACTGAGTTTGTAGCAAGCAGTGCCTTGCACCTGACACTCCTGCCACCAGTTTTTGAGTTGCTCCTTGAAACCATCCTCTAGGAGCCAAGCCAACTCAAATCTGAAAGGAGGACCCCATCTCTCAGGCTCTGACTCTAATAGAATGGGTCTATGATCTGATGTGATTCTGGGGAGTATTCTGCCTATTGTGTTTTCATTTGCATCAAGCCATTCTTGTGAAACAAGGAACCTGTCCAACTTTGCAAGTATAGGTGTGCTCCTCCCATTTGACCACGTGAAATGGGCACCTGACAGTGCTGGTTCTATCAAGGCCAGATCTTGAATCAATTGATTAAATTGTCTCATAGAAGCAGACACTCTGTTTTGCCCTCCTATTTTTTCAGAGCAGTACCTTGTGGCATTGAAATCACCTCCAATAACCCAAGGTAAGGGCCACAATTGGTTACAGCTGAAATTTCCAGCCAAAAATTTTGCCGTTGATCATATACTGTTGGCCCGTATACTGCAAGTGCAGCCCAATGTAAATCGTTTTTTAAGGACTTGAAATGAACTGCCAACGAATACAATCCTTCCTCTTTTTCAATAATCTCGAGTTCATTGGAATCCCAAAAGACAGCAATACCACCCGCCGTTCCATGAGCTCCAATTTCGACCCACGTTGGTCGACCTTTATACCAGATATCCCTTGCCATTGAGTGGGAGATAGACTGCAACTTCGTTTCTTGCAGGAAAGCCACTGTCACCTTTTGCTTTTTCAATGTCTCTCTAACAATTGCACGTCTTGCTTCCGTCCCGAGACCTCTTACGTCCACGAGAGGATGTTCATAATCTGCTCGACCTGTTGGATTTGCCTTCAGTTAATATTTTGATCTTTCTTTGACATGCCTCAATTTTCTCTCGATTCATTTTCAACTTTTCGCTGAAAAAGGACTCTGTCGTCTGCAAGTATTCATCTAGCCAGAGTTTGTAGGTGCGTCTATCTTCATCATCCTCCTCCCCATCATCTACCAGCTCCTCCCCGTTCGATTGCACAGGTCTTGGAGGGACGCTAGCGCTTCTCAGGCTTGTTTGTCGGTCTCTCGCCTTATTTCTGGAGCTTCGAAACAGCCTATCAGTCCTTCTTGCATACGTATAACGTATGCTCCCTTCCGAACGGCCTTCCATGCCCAAGCGTGAGTTGCTTGCGGCTGCTGTCGTGGCTGGTTGCCGCTCCGGGCGCGATGTTGAAGACGGGCCATTATTCTCTACGGGTGCGGCATCCTGGCTTTCGTGTTCGTGACTCGGGTTTGCAATCTCACCTGACTCAGTCGCCTCGGCACATATGTCATGAACTTGGTGAGTCTGGGAGTTCGGAGTCGCAACCTCTAGAGTCTCCGTAAAGTCCTGAGGATTTTGGTCTTTGTTGCCGAGTTTCATTGTGCAGGACCCACTTGGGCAGGTTGTCGGACTCTGGTTGGGCCCGCTTGTGCAGTTCGCATTTGGACCCGGGTGTCCGATTAGGACAGGGCTTCTCGATCTTTCTTGGATCCCTTCTTCACGTGACCCTTCAGCTTCAAAAGTCATTTGCGTTCCCCGAGACCTGACTGCTTCAGTTTCCATATATGGTGCGGCAACAGGGCTTCTTTCAGCCGCTTGCTTTTTTTGTGCAAAGATTTCCAACGGTAAGGAAACCTGGTACGCTTCCTCTCCGACGCCGGCTGCCGGAGATTTCGCCGGAGAAAATCTCTTCCTTCTCCAAACCTGTAAAGGCCTTTTCTTTTTCCCGATTTTTCGTCCCTTTTTGCGTTTTCCTTTCGGTTTATCTCGCTCCATCTCTATCTTCGCCGTGTATTGGAAGTCTCCTACCTTGATCGGCACGACCAGTTCTCCAGAGAAGTTTGGGGAAGCCCGGACCCTAACGCGGGTCAAATCTAGTCGCATTCCGAGGATGGTTTCTCTGTCAATCTCAACAACTACTCCCACGAGGCTTGCAAGTGCTCTGATGATCTCCTCTCGCCAAAGATGCACTGGCAGACCGGAGATTATCACCCAGGTGGAAGAGTCGGTCGCCTTCATTTTGGGGCTCCATTCACATACTTCCAACAATAAATTTCCCATGAGCCCCTTACGAAGCACCAGTATTCTCCGCTGTTCCTCTGCGTTGGCGAGATTCACCAACCATGTGTTAGGATTCATAAGGTATAGCCGCGGTTCCCTCGCAAGTTTCCATAGATCTTTCACTGCCTTGGCGAGTTCCTTCGCTCCCGAACTCGTCGTGGCTGGCGTGATTACTACACATTTGGAGAGCTCACTCAGCCATTGCTGCGTGAATCCAGCTGCAACGTTCAACGTTGGAGAGCCTTGGGAATAGTCCACCTCAATCTGGACTCGGCGAGCTTCGGGGGTTACTTCCGCAGATGTTAACACGTCTCTGTAAGTCGCTGGCCTCGACCTTTCATTTCCCTCGATCCTCCCTGTTCCTTCCGTTGCCGCTTCTTCTTGGATTTGGGTTGAGAGACACCGATTCGCTTTGCTTTGTATTTCGCCCAGATTTAGCTCTAGCCATTCCCAGCTTTCTGGAACGTCGACTGAACCGAAAGGAGCTTTGCCTCGCATTTCCGACACTCTCCAGAGGCGGGCGTTTTCTTCTTCATACAAACCGATTAGGATCCTCCCACTCTTGGTACGCATTGCTTTTCCAACAGTCCCTGCCTGCTTTATCTGCAGCAAAACTCTTCTTACTTCTGTTTCTTCTATTGGGAACCTGAGATACGACCTCCGAATGGGGGATTTCTGAGCAAGCTTGACTGCAAAAAGCCCCCCCTCGGGGATCTTATCGAGGTACCATCTTTTTCCACTATCAACCAGAGAGTATGAGAGTTTGAGGCTTTCCGGAATCGCAACACTTTTGCCGGTTTCCCATGGCTTTCGCCGGTGCGCGCCTGTCTTTTCCATAGCCGCCTTCGAGGTTGAGTTTTTCGCTGCTCAGATTCTCGTCAGCTGAACTTTTTTTGGGAACTATAACTTTGACTATTTACTAGAGAAACTTGCTTATGTTTGCTTAGTTGGCAAAACTCGGCTGCCAATTTCTTCGCTAGAAAAACTCCTATTTGCTTAGGTGGCAAAACTCGCATTTACACTGCAAAGTTAGGGGTGGGCATTGGGTCAGGGTTGTCGGGGAACCTGACCCAACCTGACCCGAAAATAGTGGGTTTGGATTCCCAAATTCAACCTGCGGGTGGGGTTTGGGTTTGGGAATGCAAACCCGATCCCGAGTCGGGTCAGGTTCGGGCTTATCCCATAAAACCCAAACCCGACCCAAGGGGTTATGTAAATATATTATTTTTTAAGTTATTTTTTTCTTTTATTTTTATCCTTTTTCTGTTTTTTTGGAAACCCAATGGGTTTTGATCGAGTCGGGTTGGGTTTACAAAATAAGGGTTCAGGTTTCAGGTATTACATGTCAGGTCGGATTCGGGTTTTCAAAAACCCGATCCGGATGCACCTGCAACACTATCACTAGTAATAAGTTGGATTCCACCGCCAAGGGGGAAGATAAAAGTGAAAGTTGATGGGTCATTCTATGGCAATCCGGGTTTAGCAGGCTATAGAGGGGTTTTCAGGGATGACAGAGGAGACATTATCCTCTCCTTCACAGGCCCATTAGGTCAAGATGACTCCACTTCAGCCGAAGCTCATGCTGTACTTCAAGCCCTCATATGTTTTCATGCAAACCTGAGTGGTGACTTGATAGTAGAAGGAGATTCCAGATATGTTTTAGGCTGGTGCAAGCAAACCTCTGCCCCACCATGACGGCTTTTGTATTTATTCCGAGAAATTTTTTCTCTTCATCTTCATGTTTTTGTGAATGGTCATGTATTCCTAGATCCGCCAACTCACTGGTGGATTCTCTAGCTAAAGAGGGGACTCATCTCACTACTCATGTGTTGAGAGATAATCCTCCCTTTGTACTTTGATTGATTTTCATATATTTCAATAAAAACAAAGCATTTTCCTTAAAAAAAAAAAAAAAAAAAAAAAAAAAAAAAAAAAAATAAAAAAAAAATAAAAAAAACGATCCGAACCCGACATGTGCCCACCCTTATGCAAAGTTGATTGCATTTGACAAAAAAAGCTGAGATAGATTTTCCAAAGAAAGGTGTGCAAGCTGTTGATGTTATTCATGCCATTGAAGAGCAAGCACATATGTATGTAGCGGGAAGGAAGATGATGCAATGGTCCTTTCCAAGTGATAATCCAACTTTCTCTCATCCCAAACCAATCATCGTGCCAGTTTGGAGATCTTGAAAGACACTAACATTTTATGAAGGTTGTGGAATCACATCGATGAAAGAGAAAAAGTAGTCTTGGCTTATCAATTGGTAATAGGCTTCTTAACTTCAGCTAGTGAATTTGGGGTAGACCTTGGACCTTACTTTACATGGTTTTAGAGCAGGTCCTCGTACGTGAGCCTCCACCATTGTGTCCATGTGTTAAGAGCCCAAAAGTAGGCCCACATGCGGGGGAGTGTTAGAGATTAGTTCCACATAGATAAACGAAGAAAAAATAGTCATGACTTTATTAATTTGCAATTGGCTTACCAACTTCTGGTAGTCATTTTTGGATAGACCTTGAATCCAACTTATAAAATTATAAATCTTATGTGCAACAAATTCCATGTGAATAAGGCATCTGTAACACAACTGAAGGTTCTAAAAAAGTGAGTGATATGCACCCAACACCTTATACAGACACTAACAAACCATCGACAAGGATTACATGGCTTAGAAGTTCTCAAGACAAGAGGGAGAGAGGGACAGTATAACATAGTACGAGTAGGTGCAACATACTATAATAACAATGTCCTATGAGTCAAACGAGTTATCAAATCCCGGTCATATGTTCCATGTAAACGATAGCTTTTAAACTTGGAAACTCATAATTAAAAATTCCTACTACAATTAGGACATTTCATAACTTCCAGAATGATTTGTTATTTGAGTTCCTCATCTCATTAGAAAAATTATATTGAGAGACTTGGTATTGGTTTATAACTCACAAATATTCTTTGACTTGTTGTTTCTATGTTAATTCGCTTTATTCCGAGTATCTATCATCTTGAAGAGCAAAGCTATCTGATGTTGCTTGTATTGTTATTTTTTAACCCTTGATTCTCTTTCCAGAAAAATCAAATTAGATTTTCTTTTTTGTTTGAGGACTAGACTCAGAGGTTTTTTGGAAGTTTATGATTTGGAATGCGATTATTTTTTAATGAATGTGCGACATGGAGTTGCGGGCGGTGGATTTGTCTTGGTTCTTAAAGTCAAAACGTAGAGGGTAGAGAAGTTTTCACTTGCTATGAAGGGTGGGGGCTTTTCCCCTGCCATTTGGAAGTGGCGATATGAGCATCCCTCTGAAAATCACAAAAAAAAGGAAAAAGAATATCATTACTATAATCTGTCTAAACCTTGGTTAGGAGTGGGTAATAGGATGGGTTTTTTGGGTAAGCCGACTTGTCTCGGCCCAAAAAGTTTGGTTTTGGGGGGTCACAATTTTACCTCATCAATTGGGGATGTGGTGGTGAAAGAAAAACCCATTGCGGGTGGGGTTGGATTTGGGTGTTGTGAACCTGAACCTGAACCGATCTGTTGGTATTTATACTCTTTTTGCCCCTTTAATTTTTTTTTAAAATAAATTTACACTTATTCTTTTCAATTTTTTCGAATAGATGGAAAGATGAATGAAGCAGGTCGGGTTGGGGCAGGTTTTTGCGGGTAACATTGAGTAGGTTTAGGGAAGGGGTGAAAGGTTGGAGTATTAGGTTAGGTTGGGTTTGAAACCTGATTAGGTTTTTTAAAATTTTAAAGGTCATTTTTGCTTTTGAGTAACATTACTAAAACATTTGGAGGCGGAACTTTATTAGGAGTAATTCAATAATTATTTTATTAAAGGTGATATGTTCCTTTCTGCATCTCACTCGTGGAGCGTTTTCTTCTTATATAGGAGCTGACTTACGATTATGGCTATCCTCTCGACAGTGTGGTTGGCTTTGATGGTCAGATCAGGCGGATGCCATGCTATTGCGGGGCACCAGATTGTAGAAAACGTTTATATTAGGGGGTAAAGCTCATCATTGACTTGTTTCAATTTATCCTTCTATTAATATTTTTGTTTTTCAGTTTGTTGGTTAATTTTGTAAACTTATATTTCTTGAAGCACCATCTCTATAGCAGTAGAACTCCAGCAGAAAATATGGGAAGGGTAAGAACCAAGTAATTGATATATCTCAAAGCTAGTTTTGTAATTTGGAGATCATTCTTATCCTCAGATTGTTCAATGGCCAAACCAGAAAACTGGAGGTGGTCAAACAGGTTTTGACCCATTTCAAGATTTGCTTGACTTTAGTCAGAAAAGGCTTTGGGATCGAGGAGGAAACCTAGTTTCTGCACACAGACAAGGTCAGGTTTTATACATAGAATAAAAAAGATAATGATTTGTTCTACTTGTTTTTAATTACTCAACAAATACACCAAGTTATTATAGAATAGGTTTTAGGAGTGCGAGGCGAAATCCACAAAGACAGGTGAATGTTGCACCTTTGTTTTGGTGGTTCAATTGACGTAAGCCTACTTACTAGGTCGAAGTATAGACAATTGGGATATAAAAAACAGGAACTAAATATGCATTGAAATAAACAGTTCCCTGGGAAAGTTCCTAAACTTAACTATGCAACCATGCTTAATTTATGCTTATTGATTATAAAACAACTCTTTATCTTATGCATATTCATCACTTCCTATAAAGATAATGACTAGATCATTAAATATACCTGAGTAGGTACATCACAATTAGTAGCTACGTACTCAAGCAAATGATAGCAGGAATCCAAATGTAATTTGGAATAATTATGCATGAAATTAAACTCTACTTTACTGTAATGTTAGCAACACTTCTTGTTTATATCTCCCTCTAATTCCTCTCTATTTCTCTCTAATATTATTCGATTTTTCAACAGGTAAATGGGTAATAAAAACAGTAAAAAACGAAAAATATTAGAAAATTTTAATTAAATTAAAAAGAAAAAGATAAAATCTATATAATATTATTACAGCACAATAAAAGCATAATTAAATGCCTCATAATATTGTCTCAACATTCTAAAACAATAATAAAAAAAAAAAAAAAAAAAAAAAACTCAGACAATTACATAATAAATCCTTTTTCTACTGCTAAAAAAAAATTTGAAATAGGGGTACTAAAACAGATTCGGAATTGGTATTTTCATTTCCACTCTGATTAATAAACTGTGGAACAACAAACAAACTGGTAAAATTACCGTTTACTAATCTGAAATTAATTTTTTTATTCCACTGGTCCGGACTTAAAATTGGTAATAATAGAGCCAAACCAATTTGAAACAGCTTCAATGGCCGCAGCAAACGAATCTAAAATGGATTGAAAAGAGAGAGAAGGGAGACAGATTGGCGACTGTTTGGTCCGACTCTGACAGGTCACTAAAAGTTGTGTTAACGGCTACTTTTCTCTTTTAGCCGCATCAGGAACGAGACTCCCCAGTCATCCCGCTTGTCGGAGTAATTTTGAATTTCTCCGACGAACGCCGATCGTTTGAATTTGCGTATGCATATAAAAGGCCTCACCACCCGCTTTCCCCCCTCTCCCTTTCCTTCCTTTATTCTCCGCCGAACCATTTCCGGCACATCGATGGGTAGTTGTCTTAGCAAGAAAAGCACGGAGAAGAAGAAAAGCGGCAGCGACGGCGATGCTGCTGCTTCTCCTTCCCCGGATCCAAATCTCGGATCGAGGGAGGCTTCTCCCGATGCAGTTGGGCATGAGAAGAAAATCATCGTAACCCAAGAAGAACAACGCCGGGAGGAAATTGAGGTGAAAAAAGAAGTTCCGGTCTTAGAAACCCCTAGCAAAAAGATTGAGGATGATAAAGTAGTGGAGCAATCGAGGGGAAATCGCAAGGGGTCGTCGAACCTAGGTTATGAGGGGTTTTGCAGCGGCGGCGGCGGAAGCGGAAGCGGAAGCGCCCCAGTGAGAACATCCAGCTGCACCAAAGAAGAGCTGGATGCGATCCTTATCCAGTGCGGGAGGCTCAGCCGGAGCTCTTCCGGCAAAGGGGGTTCCTGCGGCGAGAACCAGACCATCCGCAGCCACAGATTTTCCGGCTCCAAACGAAGCTACGACTTTGACGACGACTCCCCCCAGCAGTACAACAAAGCGGAAGAAGAAGACAAGGCGCACGCGACTGCTAGGCTTCCCCGCCGCCGTACCCCTAGCAGGGAAAGAGACGGCGGCGGTGGGAGTTCTTCACAGCTGAAGCGGTCTTCCAGTTACGGAGAGGAGGGAACCCGAAGCAGGCGTCGCGCGAGTCGTTCTCCGGGCAGGAGATCCGAAACTCCAACGGCCGCCGACAACAACAAGCGGCCGACGAAGATAGTCTCGATCCCGGCAACGGCGCCGCTGAAGCGGGGCATTTCCGCCTCCGCCGCCACGTCATCCGCCTCTTCGTCTTATCTCAAGAGAGGCGGCGAGGCGGTCGTCGGCGGTGTCAGGAGCAACGCGTCGCCTCGGTCGCGGTCCCCCGCCACGACTACCGGCAGATCTGCGGCTGCAAACGAGAACAGCGCCCCACAGCCGTCCCTGAGCCGCAACTCATCGAGGAAAACAGAGCATTCCCCTTTCAGAAGAAACCCTATGCACGAAATTGATGAGAATGCTCTGAATCACGTTATCAAGCTGCAGCAACCCGCCGCCGATCTGTGCTACAGATCCAACACCAACAAGATGCCGCCGGCTAACAACATCACGGTAGTCGAAGAGGGGTTGGGTGCCGCCATCTCCCATATACAGCTCTCTCAGGTGAGCTCGACATTACACTGGTTTAATTTTTCAGCGTTCCAGAATTTGTCCCCTGTTTTATCTCATTTCTCAATCTTCCTCGTATTTCAAATCAACTTCCAAAATACGATTTTTCTTAAGCTGAAGGATCGTTCCGTGTGTTCTGCGTAGCAGAAAACAAATGAAAGAGCCACTCAGATGCAGAAGCAACATAGGAAAAGCAGTCCTCTCAGAAAGAAAGCCGGCATCCGCGAGCAACTCATCAGTTGCCGAGCCGCAGAGCAGGAACCAGAACCGGAGATCAATCAAGAAGCTGCAGATACCAAAAGAGGGCAAACTGACAAGGACCTGGATGTCTCGCAGGAAACCCACAATTTCCAGAAGCTAACGCGAAGCAGGTCTTCGAGAAGATCGAGAGACCTAGACCTGCTCATCAATTCCTCATTACTGACGGAGAACAGCGGCCAGCTCGAACCTGCTGGTTTTACACTGCCCGCCTGTGTTTCCAAGGCGTGTTCCATCCTCGAAGCAGTAGCAGACCTCAATGCTTCCGCAACCTCCACTCGTTCTTCCGTCCTCTCTTACAATGGTGGGAAGTTCTTCCCCGAAGCAGGCGGAGCACATAATCATCATCCAGAAAAGACCATCCTCGACCGTTTCGGAGAAGGGAAGTTCTCGTTTGGAAAGAAAACAAACCCCTTCTTGGAATCCGAAGTGGATGTCACCGGCGAGGACCTTACGGTACCGAGTCTTCACAAATACGTGACGGGAAGGGATTTCAGAAGTGATGCTATGGATGAACAAGAATCAGCTGGCAGCAATACGTTCCTCTTCCTGGAGGACGACGATGATGCGGGAGCCGTTGCGTCGAGGGAACCTGGCTCAATAGATTCCAATGACCGTTGGACATCATTATCGAAAGCGATCGAGGACTTGGGGCTACAGACTTCTTCAACTAAGGCCAAGAGGAACTGGGGTTACAACAAGGACATTGGTGTTCAGGTATTAACATGAAAATTGCAGAGTGCTGCCTCTTATCTCCTCTACACCGGCATCGTGGAAGATGGGAATGAGAGAGGTCGTGTTTTGATTAGTGCCCATCAGGTTCGAAGCAGTGGCAGGGGGGGGGCCTTTTTTCACGCTTCTACACACTAAGTTTGGAATTTATGCTCCATTTTTAGTGACCACAAGAATGTTGTAAGCAAAAAGCATGGGCCGAAGTGTTCTAATTTATTTTTTTAGTTTTGTCTTTCAAGCTTTTGGTAACACTTAGTTCCTCGAGTAACACAGACGGTAGCGGGTCAGGAAATTTAGGAAGGGAGATAATCATTGATTCAAGGGATTTTTATTTTACAAAATAAAATACTAGTAAATATTATTTATCAAAATGAAAGAGAGTAATTGAGTGCGTAGATGGGAATACGGAGGAGGAGAAGAGAAATTGAAGCTGTGTAGTAGACTCCAAATCCTAATCATTTTTTTATTAACTTAGGCAAAACTGTAAAAAGATATATAATACTATTTCACTGAAAATCTGCCGGTCCACGAGAGGTGCGATCAAGAAAGTAATTTGATTTACGATAGAATATTTGTGTTACAATTTTTATTTGAATATCAAGAAATGCGAGTACAATCTCCTATTCTTCCTCTGATTCGATCTCCGAGCAATTTGATGAAGTTTCGGATTATAACGAGTTGACGACGAAATTCGAGTTCTAGAACGAGTGTGCACAAACGATGACGGCTTTGGTCGGTCAGACGGAAGTATTTGTGTTCCGCGTGTATCGACTTGTTGACGTTGTCGGTGAACGTGTAGAGCTGCTCCGGTTGAACTGTTGAATCTCAACGAACAGCAAGTTGCTTAACTTCTTCGGCTCGAAAGAGCTTCTGTGTATGAGAGTATTTCTCGATCAAGATTTTTGAACCCCTTCGACAGAACGTTTCCGGCTATTTGTAGCCAGTTCTGCCCAATTGTTGGAGTTCTTTCCTTGGAATGGGGATCACGATCCCCTTTCTTCTGTTGTTGTTGAGATGGGAGGAAGACTGGGAAATTCCTCGTTGGATCCCGCTAATCAAGCTCTTGGGTGTATTTCCTCAGCTTCTTCGGTTGGCGACCAGGCTTGGTCGTTTAACTGCTGAAGTAGTTGAATCATGGCTGGCTGCTGACTGGTGCTGACGCGGCGATTTATTGCTGACTAGGGCGACGATTGTACTGATGATGCAGCGACGTGAATGGGTCTAGCGATGGGATGCGACAAGTGACTTTAAAAGTCGAGAGAGCCTACCCATGACGATCGATTGCTGGATTGATGGGCTCATCATATTTGGCCTGATCACATTTTGGTGTATACAAATTGCCCCCTTCGAGAATTGATCGTTCAGAGAGAACGAGCAAGTTTCGAATGTGAAACACAAACGCACCGCACACACGCACGCACGCACGCACGCGACACTTTTTTTTGTTGACCCTCTTACTCTTTTAGGGTCGTTCATCTTTTTGTGTACGTATCTTTTTTTGTCCTCTTACTCTTTTAGGACAGTGTATATTTCTGTACACTTGTATCTTGTATGTATTTTTTTTTTCTTTCTTTTCGTTTCCTTTTTTTTGGGTCTCTTGCTGTTTTAGTAGCTGTTTGCATTTTTAGATTTTCTCTTTTTTTTTTTTTTTTTTTTTTATTTTTTTTTTTTATTTTTTATTTTTTTTGTATATGCATACATTTATGATATGTACCGTATATAGAGAGACATTGAGTACCTGAGCAAAGATGTTGTTCAGGTTTGAGCATCGACGACGAGTTGAAGTCGACTGAGCTGCGGTCTGTTTGAATGTTGTAGCTGAACGCTGTTTTGACAGAATTTGGTCGCACGTTAGAGGGAAGAGTGAACTCGGTCGAGATGCGATCATCTCGTCGGGAGGAAGGCGGTGAAGCGCGGTAGACCTCACTCTAGTTCGGTCGACTTCTCGACGAGATGAGAAAATCCTTCGCCGAATGGTATTCTGGACAATTGGCTGATTCTCCTGGCAATTGCGACGGATTTTGGCAACTTCGGCAGATTTCGGCGACTCTGGTCATCGCGTCGGGGAGAAGTGCAATTTCGGTAACTTGGTCGTCACACCGAAGAGAAGAGCAGCTTTCGTTTTCGACGAATTTTGGCCAACTCAATTTTGACGACACCCTTTCACGCTGCGTCGAAGGATTGGCACAGGTTGAGTGAAGCGCGATAGGCTTCAGTTCAGTCGCGCTTCTCCTTTCGTGGTGAGATGCATGACCTTTGGTAGAATGGTCTCATCACTTCTGGTCATCGTGCCAAAGAGGAGGGACACGAACCGAAGTAAAGTGCAGAAGTTTCACTTTGATTTGATCAGTCTCCTGAAGCGACGAATTGTTCCCAACGAATTTCGTAATACTGTAGTGCTTCGTTGGAATGACCGTAGCGGCATGCTGGGGAAGAAGTACTTACCCGGTGACGTTGGGTAGATTAGATTCCGGCTTCCTCAAGCTCTGCGCGAGACAATTTCTCTTATGCGCTTCCGTTTGGTGCGCCTAGAGAAGAATGTGCACCAGAATTGGTGCAGTGGGGCTCGCTCTGGCCAAGATGAATCTCCAGCGAGTCGGGATGCTTCTTCCGGTTTGTCTCGTCACTATTTGTTTTATGTTTGGCTTCAGCGCAGGTTTCAAGAGTGATTGAGGTCAGAGAGAGAGTGTGGGTCCCACTTAGGTAAAGTTGGCGCCTCCCTCTCTCTGCCCACGATTGGGATCCCTTCAATTTGCACGGCAGACTCCCTTTTAAGTGGGGGAAGCACCAATCCACTTCCCACGAATTTAGGATAATCAGGTTTAAAAACTGTCTTCTTCCTCTGGGCGTACTCTACGAATTTGTGTGTTCCCTGGGTGTCTGCGACCTGCTCCCTACGTGTTTGTGACCTGCTCCTTGCGTGTCTGCGAATTTGACTGCCTGCGATTTGGGAGATTGTCTGCGATTTGGGTGACTGTGAATTGGGAGACTGTCTGCGATTTGGGCTGACTGCAATTTGGGAGACTGTTTGCGATTTGGGTGCCTGCGTATTGGGAGACTGCGACCTGCTGCCTGGGAGTTGGCTTTTTTCTACGATTTGACTGTCTGCGACTTTGGTCACTGTTGGTTTCTACTTCGCAATCCCCTTTTGTGTCAGAAAATTTTTACGAATCAGAATCTAGAGGTATTGTATATAAATTTCTTCTCTTAGCAGTCTTTGTTTGAATTCGAGTCCGCCGGGGACCCACTCTCTTTTCTTTTCTTCTTTCCTTCCTCCCTCTTTCTTCTTTTGTTTCTCTCCTCTCATTTTCAACTTCTCCCTTAGTCTCTCTCTCTCTCACGATTTTTTTTTTCTTGTTTTCACTCGAATTTTCTCTCTATTTTCTTTTCTTTTCCTGTCCCTCTCGAATTTACTCTCTTTCGCACTCCAGGTGTTTGTCAGTTCGTCAGTGTGACAGACTGACGACTTTCAGTGCGTCATCTGGCTCGAAAGCCGAACAGAAAAATGTTGTGTCACACCTGGTTTGGTCGCCATGTGCTGAAATTGAGTTTTGGTCGCATCCAGCTCGGTCGCCGGGTGCTGCATTTCTGTTTTGGTGGCGTCCGGCTCGGTTGTCGGGCACGAGACTTTTGTTTCGGGTCCGGCTCGGTCGCCGGGCGCATGATTTTTTTTTTGCGTCCTGTTCGATCGAAGGGTGCTAAGATTTCTTTCATGTCAGCCCCAGCTGGGTCGCCGGGGTGCTGGACTTCTGTGCTGACGCGTCGGATTGGTCGCCGGGCGCGGAGCTTTGTTTTCATTATGTCCGGCTCAGTCGCCGGGCGCGGAGCTTTGTTTTCATTATGTCCGGCTCAGTCGCCGGGGGACGGAGCTTCCGTGTTGCATTCGACTTGGTCAATGAATGCTATAAATTTTCTTTAGTTGCGTCTGGCTCGGTCACCGGCGGCAAGAGTTTGTTGTGTGATCGGCTTGGTCGCCGAGTGTTGTGGTCGTATCTGGCTCGGTCGCCGAGTGTTGTGGTCGCATCTCGCTCGGCCGTCGATTGCGAGTTTCTGTGAGGTCGCATTCAGCTTGGTCACCGGGTGCGAGTTTCTGTGCTATCGCATCCGGCTTGGTCTCCGGGTGCGGGCCTTTGTTTTGGTTGCATGAGCCCGGCTGGATCGTCGACAAATTTTTTTTTCTGTGACTGCTTCTTTTTGTCGCTCGCAAAAAAAAATTGTGCGATTGCTCTTTTTTGTCGCCAGCAATTTTTCTCTGTGACGGCTTCTTTTTGTAGCCTTTTAATTTTTTTTTTTTTTGGTGAGGAGTTACATACCTGGCTCCGATTGGCTGCGCCCGGCTCGGTCACCGGGCGCAGTTGTTTAGTACAACATCCGGCTCAGTCGCCGGATGTTGAATTGGGTGATTTGGCCGCGTCCGACTTGGTTGTCGGACGTCGAGCTTTTGAATTGTGCTCGGCTCGGTCGTCGTGCTCGGCTCGGTCGTCGAGCATAATGCTTTTGTTTTGGTCGAGCTCGGCTTGGTCGTCGGGCGCTAAGCTTTTGTCCTGCGTTCGGCTTGATCGTCGGGCGCGAAGCTTTTGTCCTGGGTTCGGCCTGGTAGCCAGGCCCAGAGCTTCTTTTTTTATCGCATCCGGCTCGGTCGCCGGGTGCAAAGTTTTGAACTGTTCGCCTTCGGTCGTCGGGCATCAGGCCTTTTGTTTTGGTCGCTTCGCTCGGTCGTCGGGCGCAGTGCTTTTGAACTGTGCTCGGCTCGGTCGTCGGGCACAGTGCTTCTGTTTTGGTCGTGCTCGGCTTGGTCGCTGGGCGCAATGCTTTTGAACTGTGCTCGGCTCGGTCGTCGAGCACAATGCTTCTATTTTGGTCGTGCTCGGCTTGGTCGTTGGGCACAGTGCTTTTGAACTGTGCTCGGCTCGGTCACCGGGCACAATGCTTATGTTTTGGTCGCGCTCGGCTTGGTCGCCGAGCGCAGTGCTTTTGAACTGTGCTCGGTTCGGTCGCCGGGCACAGTGCTTTGGTGCGACGCTTGGCTCAGTTGTCGAGTGTTGTAAATATATTTTTTTTGGTCGCATCCGGCTCAGTCGCCGAATGCTGAATTCTTTGATTTGGTTGTGTGTGGCTCGGTCGCCAGGTAGGGTGCTTTTGGACTGTGCTTGGCTTGGTCGTCGGGCACAATATGTTTGTTTTGGTCGCGCTTGGCTTGGTCGTTGGGTCCGAAACTTTGGTTTTGATCAGGTCTGAGTTGGTTACTGGGCGCAATGTTTGTTGTGCAGCAATCGGCTCGATTTCCAGTTGCTGGATTCTTTGATTTGGCCCGGTCCAGCTCAGTCGTCGGGCGCTGGGATTGAATGTGCAGCATCTGTCTTGGTCGCCAGATGCTGAATTCTCTGTTTGGTTGTGTCTGGCTCGGTCGCCGAGCACTGGAGTTTGATTTTGATCGCGTCTGGCTCAGTCGACGGGCGCGAGGCTGTTGTTTTGGTCGCGTTCGGCTTTGTCGCCATGCGCGAAGCTTTTGTTTTGGTCTGCGATCGATTCAGTTGACGGGCACAATGTTTTGATGCAGCGCTCTGCTCTGTCGCCGAGTGCAGTGAAATTTCCTTGATTGCGTTCGGCTCGGTCGCCGGATGCGAAGGTTTGCTTGTCGTCTCGCGGAGAGCTTTGTTTCGTAACCAATTTGGTTTGCTGGCCGAACCGTCGAAGAAAATCGGTGTACCGTCTCTTTCTTTTGTTTCTCTGTTCGTTTTGTATCGGCAACTGGACTTTTTTGTCGCCCCTTTTTTTTTTGACTTGTATTTTTCTCCTTTCTATTTTTTTTTGTTGCAACCTTGACTTCTCCATCTCTGGTCATAGGAGACACATCCTTTTTTTTTTTGAATTGATGATGAAATGAGTTGCATACCTGACTGTACTTGCTCTGTCGCAGATGTCTATTACGCCGACTTCTTTTTCCTTCCCCGGTCTGACTATCTTGACCATCAGGACCATCGTGAAGGGTGTCCTTCGTAACTGCCTGTGAATCCGTGATTCTAAGGAGGAACAGAAGCCACTGCTATTGGTTCTCGGGGACCATCGGCCTACGGTGGTTGTGACGTAACTACGCCCACAGTCAAGGCTGTTCACGACCTGTGGAGTCGCCCTATTGTCGACGAGAACGATCAGATTTGTTATCTCCTCGGGGTCGATGAAGCTTTATCGTCTCCACATCAGGCTGTAGGCAGCATCTTGTTGAGTCCGGTACATGACCAGCTGGTTTGTTTCACAGCGCCGACTCTTTCCATCGATAGCGGCCGGTTTGACTCTTGAGATAGTCAACTGGTGGTATGCTCCGACCCTTACCCTGTGCCTTTCTATTTCGAATGGGCAGATGTCCTTCTCCACACTTGTTCCGAGCAGTTGGCCGCAGCAGACTGCACTTTTGCAGTTTGAGCCTCTATGTTTTCGTATCGATGCTGCAACAACGTTGTCAACTCTTTCCTGGAGGTCTGGTGCTCTTCATCTAACACCATTTTCACTCGTGAGGTGGAGCTGTCGATTTCTCTATGGGATATGCATCGACTCGGTGGATTGCCCATTCAGGGAGTATTTATGATAAAGTGACTTCGACTGTTGAAGTCTTTACTATAAGTCGGTCTGAGCCGCTACCCGAGAGTATTCAATACCTCATACTTGCCTGTTATCAGCTTTTCTGTCGTCCAAGGGCTTCGAACTTGGAGGGAGCTTTCGGGGTTCTTATGTCAGAGTGGGCATCCTTCTGGTTTTGAACCGAAGGGGGGCGCGACCTTCAGAAGACCCATGGGCTGATCGCGAGAAGCTGACAGGTTCTCGGAGTCGCGACCGGTTGGCTGTGCAGAATCAACCCCTCTCCGAGTTTGGGGTACCGGATGCCCTCGCAGACGAAGTGTACTTGGCTGCCTTCTTATCATTGTGGATCTGCCGTTTTGTATTGCCCTTGCCTGGCAATATGCTGAGGTTAAGTGTTTTCAAGATGGCCTGTTTCATGGCCGGTGGTTCTCGCTGTAGTTTGGCCGGCGCAACCTTAGCAAACCTTTATCGAGGGTTGAATGCTTTCTCATCGAGAAGGATTTCTTGGCCATTCATCTATGCATGGCTTGCCCAGCGATTCGGCGTTCACGAGGCTGACTCCAGTGGCGGCGACAGACCCCTCATGATGCTCTACCGTAATCTGGATCTCATTCGCGTTTGTACCTAGAAGGAGGCTCGCTCTCTGTTTTGGCGCGGTGGAGTGCAGTGTTGGTACCCTTCAGAGGCTCTTCCTCCCGGTCCGATCCTTGACAAGGCTGGTCACTTCGCTTCTCGGATTGAAGTGGAGTACTTCTGTTGGCTGCAGGCAACATCTTTAGTCTTGCGGCAGCGTGAACTTCTCGTGGTGGAACCTTACAGTCCTCACAGGTTCGCTCGTCTGTTCGAGTTCTTCCAAGACTTGCCGGGTGTGTTGTTCTCTGACCAACGAAATGCGGCTTCAGTTAACGCACTCGTGGAGTTGTGGCAAGCAGGGATTGCATGTCCCCTTGGCAGCATGGAGGTGCCAACCTTTGTGAGTCCCGACTCCGACCCTGGTGTCACATCCCTCTTTCGGGAGTCTTGGCTCGAGACAGTGATTCCCATTTTTCAGGTAGTAGCTCTCCTTTCCCTTTTCTTTATTTCACTTTCTTTTTCATCTTTTGATTTCCTCCTCTCTCTTTTTTTTTAGCGTGCATGGAGGCATTTTACTGGTGTACCTGCGCCGGAAACAACCTTGCCGCCTGCGCGAGGAGATGGCGACAAGGGAAGTCGCAGCCGAAAGAGTTCGCGAAGAAGCTCGAAGCTACCTATTTCCCCTAAGGCCAAACAGAGCAAAGCTGAGAAGAAACGAGCGTCGCGGCCGAAGGTTACAAAGGACAAGTTGTCGGCTTCGACACAAGCAGCGCCGGAAAAGGGCATCGTGATCAGAGAGCCTTCTTCGGCAGGGGGCAAGCTTGATCGGTCATGCTTTCTCTACCAGTAGTCGACGTTTCTGTGGGCAAGGGGAAGGGTTTGGCTCAGTCGCCGATTTCGCCGAAGTGAACTGCTTCGAAAAGGAAGTCGGCTGCCCCGAAGTCGAATTCTTTTATCTTCGTTCCACATCCATTCAAGAAGCGACTCCAAATTGGTCTGGGTAAGCCGCTGACCAATCTAGCTCCTCTTGTTGTTGTTCAGCCTTCAGAGACTCCTCTGTCAGGATCGTTCGAGGGAAAGGCTAAGGAGCCGGAGACTCTCGACCGGTCTGTTGCTTTACCGTGTGGAGGGATCACTACAGAACCGGTGTTGTCGCCTGCGCCAGTGAACCAGGTTGAACCGCAAGCAGTCCAAGAATCGGGTGACCTATAGGCTCGCAGTCGTCATAGCGCCGCCTATAGATCAGCCAGTCTTTCAGTAAGATGATTTATTCGACCTCGCTGAGTTAGAGGTTACCCGACATTTGGAGTGGGTCGAGGAAGAGGCACCACCTGCTGCTGTTATCGGTGAGTTAGCAGTTTACGGAGCCGAGTACCTGACGACGATTGTTGGTGAGGGTGGGGTGACCCTTCAGCCTTTGGATGAGCAAGTGTTGGTTGAGGGACTCATGATGGACGTCGGAGCTACTGTTGCGGGTGAGTTTCAGCACCCTGTTTCTGGTCCGTCCCCTCTGGTTGCTGCGATTCCGAGGAGGGAGGTCTTTGTAACGTTTCCTCCTAGTAGCGGTGAGGCATCTCTTGCTGCCAAGGAAGGAGCTTCGGGCTCAGCTTGTCGACCCATCAGCGAGGATTCCTCGACTTCGCGACCTTCGTCGGTAAGTGTATATCCTCTTGTTCCTTCATTTTTTTTCTTGTTCTTTCTCTTTTTTTTCTTATCTCCCATTTTATTTATAGGTGTCGGCGTTTCGACCCTCAGCGAGATCGAGGCGACTGCTGCAACAGGCTGCTTTGGGGCTGTGGGCAAAATTCGTCGAGTCGTATTTACTGCCGGCCGACGACCCGTGTTCGCCGGAGCTTGTGGTAGACACTCGCGTCATTCTCGACCACCTCAGAGGAGTTGGCGTTGACAGTTCAGTTCTAGAGCAGTGGGTTGAGAATTTTGCCTCGGAGGTGGATCGTTTTCATCAGTTGCGTAACTCCTTGGCCGGGAAGTCCAGTCTGGCTGAACGGTTCGCTGCAGAAGCTGAGCTCGCCTAGTCTATTCAGCGTGTGATCTGTCGTCGTGACGACTTAACGGTGGACTTGGATAGGTATCAGGCAGAGCGCGAAGCTGCTGAGGTTGAGTAGAAGGCTCTTCACGACCGTCTGGCCCTTGTATCGGCTCAACTCGACTCCATAAATGTCAAGCTTGTTGATAAGTGTCCAAAAGACACTTATATAGGCATGAATTATTGATCATAAATTCCTAATTTGAGTTGATTATGAGCTTAAAAGTGACAAATATAACTCAAATACATGTTTTGTGTCTCAGGTACTTAGTAAAAGAAGAAAATCTGGATTTGGTGCAAAAATGGAAGAAAAATGAGCAAAACAGGCCAAAAAGAAGAACGACGCGACCGCGCCAAACAAATCCTTGAAAATTCAAATTAATGTGCAAAAATGTCCAACGACCTAACGGTCATGAAAGACAAGGATAGGGGAATGAGAATTGGCGCGACCGCTTAATCGAAGCCACCACCAAGACTGGGAGGGCGCTATCGCGCCGTGAGGAAGCTAACAAGAGAAAGAAAAGTTGCCATTTGGGGACCAAGCAAAATGCCCAAGGACTGGCGGCGACCAGCGCCAACTCGCGAGAACATTCGGCGACCGACCGCCAAGTGGTCCACCGGACTTAGACGGATTTCGAAGTTACGTGGCGTCCGCGCCAAAACTTGGCGCGACCGACCGCTGATGATGACTCAATTTTGCTTTCGTAATACGAAAATCTCGGGATCCTGCAGTCAAATCCAATCCAAACTTGGGAGAAGGAGTCACAGACGTCTAAGGAAGGTGCCCAAGAAGATTTTAAGGTAAATTACTTATGTCCAGGTGCATTGAATGATCCAAAAAGAAGAAGTTGTTTCAAAATAGGAATCTGCTGCCTATGGAGAGAGATAAAATCCGAATTTTGTGAAGGATAGAGAAGGAGTTTCACAATTCCAATTGAATCCAAATTTGGAACGAAGCTTCCTGGTACTATAGAGGATCTTGTCACGAAAATTTAGGTCAATCCAAGCCGGGATTCTCGAGTTACATATCTCCAAAGTGGTGGACCCGTATAGAAGTTGGCAGCAGAAAATCAGGCAACTTCCTTCCCTCATATCTCGAGTTTCCCAACTCAGAATTGATTCAAACTTCGTGAGAATGGAAAGGACTTCAAAAGGAAGGTCCTGGTGTAATTTTATCGAATTCTGAGGTCGGGAAAGGGTACTTCATACCCCTGGACAGAGAGCAATTTACATGGCATGGGCAGCAGAACAAGTATATAAGGAGGTCCGAGGCAAAGAGCAAGGAGAGAGTTTTTGTAGTGTAAATCCAGTTTTTGAGTTCCAATTTCTGTTCTTAGTTTAGGTTTTTATTGTTTTTAGTTAGTTTGGAGTTGAGAGAGAGAGAGAGAAGGAAGAGATTTCAGCCAAGGCAAGAGAGGAGGCTAAGGGCAGTCCTCAAAGGGGGTCTTCTTTACTTCTTTTTCTTTTCATACTCATGGCTGTAATTGAATTCTCTTTGTGCGCTTATTTCAACAATATGGAGTAGTCTCTCTTTGTTGGGGAAGTCATGAGCTCCTAGTTTATATTATGTTTGAATTCTGAATTTTACAGCAATAAAGTACTCTGCTTTTGTTTTAGAATCCGAATTTATTGCATGTTGCTAATCTAGATTTATATCTGAAGTTTAATGAGGTACGGATGAGAAGTTAAATTTCAGTACAGATTTGGGTTAGTTATATGATTCCTTGTTTTCTAAAAGAACTCGCTTTTAAACTAGATTGTTCCGGTTTCGAAGGAGACTAGTGAGAGGTGATGTGACTTATTTAACTCTTGTTCTGAATAAGAGAGAGTAAATCTTTAAGCTTTTATATTTATGCACTCAGGAATTGAATGTTCCGGTTGAGAAGGAGTTCAAAGAATGAGTGAAAGTTATTTCCTGTATATGGGTAACCAGGTTTTCAAAAGCTAAGTCAAGGTAAAGGGTAGTTGAGTTATAAAATCAGAATTCTGCATATTTACAACTAGGAGGGGTTGACATTCTTCCCCAACATCTCATCTCTATTAATTTTTCCAGAAGTTTAATTCTGTTTTCTTTTCAGTTTTCAAAACCAAAACCAAAAAAAAATTCTTTTCCCTCAATCAATAGAAAGATCTTTTCTTAAACTAAATCTCTCATCAAGGTCTTTGTGGGATCGATATCTGGACTTCCAAGTCTATATTACTTGCTGACCTAGTGCACTTGCTAGACACCCAACACTTGTGACCATCCAGAGGGGAATTGACGCCAGCGAGGAGGAGGCCTCTACTCTCCAGGATCAGCTTGCTTATGTTCGTTCGCGCCCAACTCTCAACGAGGCCGAGACGCGTGAACTGTCTGAGGTTCGTGTCGAAGTAGTTCGGCTGCAGCGACGGGTGGCCGACTTTGAGCTTCCACAACTTTGAAGTAGTTTTCCTTGTATATATATATTTTTTACTTGTAGCCTCTCTTTTTGTTGCGAGGCTTGCCTTATTCCCATTTTATTGCAATGAGAAATTCGATTTCTTTCTTTTTCTCTTTTTTTTTTTCACTTTGCCCCCCCCCCCTTCATGTATAGAAGCGTTTGAGGAATTTACCGTTTGTTATTGGCAGCTCCGAACCATTTGACGTTACTAGCTTGTTGGCGCCACAGGTGTAGGCTTCCTGTACCACATACGATCCTTCCCATTTCGGTGCGAATTTGCCCCGGTTTTACTCGTAAAGAGCATTGACCGTCTGACTGCTAGCACCAAGTTGCCTTTTTGGAATGACCTGAGCCACACTTTCTTTTTGAAGGCCCTGGTCATTCGAGATTGGTAGCACTAGAGACGTTGTTGTGCTTCGAGTCGTTGCTCGTCGATTGACTCTACCTCTGCGAGTCGCAACTAAGCGCACTCCTCTATCGTGAGCCTTATCTAATAGCAATGCGCAGAGAGGGGAATTGTACCTCGAGTGGAAGCACCGCTTCTGTGCCATAGACCAACGAATATGGAGTTGACTGGGTCGGCGTTCAAAACGATGTTCTGTACGCCCATAAGGCTTCGCCGATCTTTTCATCCCAACTCTTTTTGTGGGCGCCGATTGTTATCTTTAGGATATTGCAGAGCGTTTTGTTGAATGCTTCTGCGAGTCCATTGGCTGTTAGCTTGTAGGCTGATGATGTCCGTTGGTGTATGCAAAATTTTTCGCAGAAGCGGTCCATAACTTTGTTTCTGAATGGTGTATCGTTGCCTGTCACTGCATATCGAGGAACCCCATATCGATAGATAGTTTGGGTCCGAATGAAGTCGGCGATGGTGGTAGCCTTGACTTCTCGATAGGCAGTAGCTTTGACCCATTTAGAGAAGTAGTTAGTGGCAGCCAGAATGTATTACCGGTCGGAGTCGGATTTAGGAGTGATTGGACCGATGATGTCTATCCCCCAAGCTTCAAACGGCCTTGACGCGATCGTCGGGTGAAGCGGCTCCGGTGGCTGGAGTAGGTAATCGGCATGGAGTTGGCAAGGTCTGTAAGTTCGAGCCATTTCGGTGGCATCTCTCAGCATTGTCGGCCAATAGTAGTCCAACCGTTTGACTTGTAGGTGGAGCTTCGGGCCAGCCTAGTGCGCGCCGTAAATTCCACCGTGTGTTTCTTTTAGGACCTGTAGTCCTTCTTCTTCGGATAGACAACAGAGAAGCAGTCCTTCGTACGACCTCCGGTAAAGTACGTCATTGACAAAAACGTACCTTGGAGTTGTTCGGCGAATATGAACTCGCTCTCGCAGGGCAGCCGGGAGTATGCTATATCGAAGAAAGTTTGAGATAGGCTCTCGCCAATCTCCAGCTTTGTTTTCTCTGGCCGAGATAGAGAATGACTCTTCCATCTTGTCTGTCTGCTCTTCTTCTATTTTTTCTTCGGTCGATGGAGGGACTACCCATCTTTCGCAAATTGGAGCTTGTTTCAGCCATTCGTCGAATTGCGCTAGACTGGCTACAATTCCAGCCAATGTGTCGCCTGGCCCATTTTCGGATCGAGGGACATAGTGGAGCAACGCTTCCTAAATTTGGGCCAGAAGGCCACAAGCATATCTCCAGAACGGCACGAGCTCGAGTTTCTTTACTTCGAACTCCCATGTAAGTTGTTTGATAACCAGTGCTGAGTCGCCGTAGATGTTTAGTTGCAGCAACTTCATCTCAACCGCCATGTCGAGTCCGAGAAGAATAGCTTGATACTCCGCCTCGTTGTTCCAACAATTTTGGGTGAAAACAAACGAATATGGGAGCATGTCCTTTCTCGGTGAAATGAATAGAACTCCCGCGCTGGCTCCGTTTCTTCGCGCGGCGCTGTCGAAGTACATTTCCCAAGGGGGAAACACCTCGACCAAGAAGATTTCTTCGTCTGGGAACTCTTCTGTCAATTCCCATTCGGCCGGCACTGGATGGTCGGCCAAGAAGTTCGCCAGAGCTTGCCCATTGATCGCACGTTGCGGCACAAAGTTGATCTCGATTTTGGAGAAGAGCAACGCCCATTAAGCCAATCAGCCAGAAAGTATCGGCCGTGACATGATGTATTTGAGCGGGTCGGTGCGCGATATCAAGTTCTTCGAATGAGCCAAGAGATAGTGTCAGAGCTTTTGAATCGCAAAGACGAGTGTCAGACAAGTCTTTTCGATCGGTGTGTAATTAATTTCTGCACCCACCAGCGTTCGACTCAGATAATAGAAAGAACGTTCTTTGTTGTCCTCGTCGCATTGAGCTAAGAGAGCTCCTACGGGTTTCTCTTGTGCTGTGATGTAGAGCAGCAGTGGCCTGTCGACAATCGGAGCGATGAGCACCGGTGGCTTGGTGAGGTACGCCTTTATGTTGTTAAAGGCATTCCGGCATGACTCGTCCCATTCGAACGACATGTCTTTCTTCATGAGGCAACTAAACGGCTGGCATCTTCCGACTAAATTTGAGATAAAGAGCTGGATAAAGCGCCGAATATACGCTAAGTGGCCTTGAAAACTCTTGAGTTCAGAGATGTTTCTGGGCTCCGACATCTTTTGAATTGCGTCAATTTTTTATTGGTCGATCTCAATTCCTCATTGATGCACAATGAATCCCAGGAATTTGCCCGAAGTGACACCGAATGCGCATTTCAGCGGATTCATTTTGAGCTTAAATCGCCGAAGTCGCTCGAATACTGGTCTGAGGTCGAGAAGGTGATCTGACCACTGTTTCGTCTTTACCACCAGGTCGTCGACATAGCACTCGACACGTTTATGTAGAAAGTCGCCGAAAATGTTTTGCATTGCCCTCTGGTATGTCGCGCCAGCATTCTTGAGTCCGAATGGCATCACCTTGTAGCAGAAAATGCCTTTGGGAGTGCGAAAAGCGGTAAGCTCTTCATCCTTCGGGTCCATACGAATTTGATTATAGCCAGACGACCCATCCATGAAAGAGAGAGCTTCATGACCCATTGTCGCATCGACCATGAGTTCTGTTATTGGCAGAGGGAAGTCGTCCTTCGGGCAAGCTTTGTTTAGGTCGTGAAAGTTGACGCAGACCCAGATTTGGCCGTTCTTCTTCTTGACCGGTACAATATTTGCTATCCAAGAAGGATACTTCACCTCTCTTATAAAATTGGCAGCGATCAATTTGTCGACTTCTTTCTCAATTTCGGGAACGAGTTCTGGCCGGAACCGTCGTTGCGACTGTTTGACTGGCCGGATTGATGGATGAACTGCCAACTTGTGCACTGTGACTTGTGGGTCGAGGCCAGGCATTTTCGTGTAATTCCAGGCGAATATGTCGCAGTATTCGCAAAGTAATGACATATATTCGACCTCTTCTTCAGCCGACAATGAGGCGCTAAGGAATGTTGGCCTTGGATCCTCCTTTGTGCCCAGGTCGACTTTCTTTAACTCGTCGACAATCGACTGGCCACCTTCATCGAACGTAGCTGGAGCTTCTTTCGGATGAACTCGTCGTCTTCTTGCCGCTTTCAAGGTGTATATGATAACCGGATTCGGAGCATTTTTCTTTTTCGCCGAAGTTTGGCGGACTGAAACCTGGTGGATGCCGGCCAATGTTTTTCTGGTGATTTTGATTGGCTTCTGAGCTCCATAAATGTGAATCGGCTTCTCCTTCTGGTAGTCGAGGCCTAGGCGACCTTGAGTAATTCGGCGACCTTCCTTTCTCAGCTTTTCTTGTTCTGGAGTGAGGATCGGTAGAGCGACGGGTGGCTTCTCGTGGACCTGGTCTTTTGTAAAATTGCCTCCGGCTCTGGCCATCAGTCGGTATGCGTTTGGGTCAAAGTCTTCGTTCGAGCGAGTAGATGGCAACTGCTCGTGTCTCGGGAATGCTTTCACAATGCTCCAGTCCTCGAGTTTCGACAGTGGGAGAGTAACTTTTTCTGCAAAAGGGGTCGGCTGGATTTTGTGGCAGACGACCAAGGGAGCTTCTCCCTTCTTTCTTTGCGACTGCGGAATGTACCGTAAGATAGGTACATTACGCTGCGTCAGCGCTGGAGTTGCTGTGACCGATTTGTGGCAGAGTGTCGGCTGGTTGTTATGCGCCGACTGCTTGGGAGACAGACTTGCGTCGGAGTCTGTTTTGGAGGCAGGGCATTTTTGGCATTTGACGCCTGGTTCGGCCAAGAGGACTATTTGACTGTCGGTCTGGTCGTTAGATAGAATTTGGCATCTGCGAATGATGTTTCTGCCTCGATGAACGGACTTTCGTCGGCGTACACCATTTTTTGCTCGTCGTCCTTCCAGTACTTGAAGCACTGGTGAAGTATCGACGGTACGACCCCGTTGGCGTGAAGCCATGGTCGACCCAGGAGCAGATTATAAGATGTTCGTAAGTCGATGACTTGGAATGGAGATTCGGCCACCATATCGCCAATGTGTAATTTGAATCAGATCATGTCGAGCGTCCTCTGGCCTTCCTGATTGAAGCCTTGGATGAGGAGAGAGCTCAGAGAGAGGTCATCGACGGAGAGGCCGACATTCTTCATTGTGCAAATCGGCAGAATGTTGACTGCGAATCCACAATCGACGAGAATGTGATTGACTATGTGGTCTCTAATGTAGCCAGAGACAAACAGCGGCCAGTTATGGTTCTTCGTTCCCAGCTGTGCGTCCTCTTCTCGAAAGGTGATGCACGACGGACATGATACGTCGAGCGCTTCCTCTGACTTTACCAGCTGTGGAGAGGAGTGCGCTTCTTCTTCCTCCTTTTGGTAGGGTGGCGTTAGTCGGACTTTCGGCAAGTCGTGCTTCCTCATGAGCAGCATTTCGACTTCGGCCTAGAGCTCCTCTGGTTTATCAAGGACTCGAATTAGAGCTTGTCTTGACCGGATGGCCAAGTCGAGGTCGTCATCAATTTCGTTAAGTGGCGAGATATGTTTCAGGGACGTTTCGAGGTCGTCACACTCGACGACTGGGCGTTTCCCTTTGTCTTTTTGAGTTGCCTGCTCAGGAGGGGTTGTCGAGCAAGTAGCCACCATTGCTGGCGGCGAGAAGAACTCTTTTGGGAAGAACTCCGGCAGTGTGAGAGGTCTTCTTTTCTTTTTGTTTGCTCCTTGAACAGGGGTCCTGGGAGCTTTCTTTTGGCGCTTCACGACTTTTTTGTTTGGCTGTTTCGCCTTCGTTTTGGTGTTCACCGGCGCTGGTTCGATTTCTCGAACAGGCTTCTTTCGTCGGGTGACCAGAATCCACCCCTCTGCGCCAGCTGCAGCTGCTTCGCGGGGTGCCGGTTTTGGTTCGACCTTAGCCGGTGGTCGTCTGTGGTTTTGTGGTCGGTTGGAGGGACCGGATTTTGGACGGTACTCCTTCCTCGCGACCTGCTATTTGTTTGGCCGAGTTCGCCGGTTTGGCTCGGCTTGAATGGAGATGACATGTGAGGATGTCGTGTTTTCAGCTCCTTTGATTTCGATGCGGCCTTGAGCCACGAGCTCCATAATCCTGTCTTTCAGGATGAAACACTTCTCGGTCGAATGTCCGACCAAGCGGTGGTATTTGCAGAAGTTTTGTTCCTTGCTTCTGGACAAGTTGTCGGGTCTTTTGACTTCTGGCAACTTGAGCAAATGGTTGTCGAGGAGCTGTTCGAGCATGACAGGAACATCCGCATCGGCGAACGGATATGTTTTTGCCTGGCTTTCCTCCAGTGAAGGCCTCCGATACGTGCCCTCGGTTGGCTGCCGTGGAACGTAACTTGTTTTGACCTTGCTCCCGACCTTGATTGGTTCGAGAGCATTCGTCGCGAAGGATGCTTTTGTTTTCTCCTTCGTGTCTTTGGACGCGGTCACGGCGACCTTCCCTTTCTTGCGATGATCAGCTGATGACGAAACTTCCTCTCCTAGCTCTTCCATGAGGTTCTCCATGTTGTGGGCCTCAATCGTGAGTTCTTAAAAGTTCATCGGCCTCCGACTCTGGATGTAGCGCAGGAGTTCACATTGCATCCCTCGAGCACACATTTCAATTTCTGCTTCAAGGGATAAATTCGAGCTCTCTTTGCAATTGAGGCTCAGGTTCCTCCACCGGTTAATATAGTCGACAATGTTCTCGCCCTTCTTTTGTTTTAGATTGGCGATCTCGACCAGAGTGACGGTGCGTCGAGTGCTGTAGAACCGGCTGAGGAATTCTCGCTCTAGTTGCTCCTAGTTGTCAATTGACTCCTGGGGCAGCTCGATGTACCAGTCAAAGGCATTTCCCTTCAACGATCGGCCGAACTGTTTGACCAGCAAGTCGTCGTTTGTGCCTGTGTTGTTGCATGTTTCGATGAAATGGGCGACGTGCTGTTTGGGGTGCCCGTCGCCGTTGAACTGCTGGAATTTTGGAGGATGGTAGCCGAGCGACATCGTATGTTCTGGATCCTCTGTGTGTAGGGCCTCCTGTAGGCGACATATTTGCTGTCACCCGAACTGTTCCATATGGCACGGTTGATGAGTTCAGTGACTGCGTCCAGTGTGAGGGCAGCCGGCTCTGCTTTGGCTCGACCTTTGCGAATGGTAGTCGGTGTGATGAGCAGCAGCTCGTCGTCAAAAGCAATATCTTCTTGCGGCGGTTTGGCCGAACCACTGGTAGTTGCTCGGTTTTGGTCGACCTCTTGAGAAACGCCGCCAGTAGTGTTCATGGCCGCGCCCATTTTGAGCCGCTCCAAGATCCTTGCGATCTGGAGGTCACGAGCTGCGACTTGCGCGTCTTTGATGCGCAGTTGTTCACTTTGTTCTTTAAGTGTAGCTTGCATTTCGGCAAGCTGCTCTTCTATTGTCTTGGCCGATGTTGTCATTGTAGCCATTTAGACGATCGGCGTCGATGGAGTTGTTCCCGACGCAGATCGGAGTGGTAAATTTGTTGTCGGCAACCGCATTGGGGAGACGGTCGTCGGCGTTCTTCGGTATGTAGAGGTTGCGGTGGGCGACCGGTCGGGAGAACCAGCCGTTGTCGGTTGAGCGCGGCAGGTGGTTTTGGCAAGTGACTGACTTGCGGTGGCAGCCACCGATGAGATTCGGCATGATGGGATGGGTGATAGTGCCCCAGGGAAGGTCGTCGGTGTCTGTCGGTGAGTTGAGCGGATGGGTGGTGAGCCGGCGGCTGCAGTGAACGCGGCTAAGAGATCGTGAGAGATAGTCACGATCAGCGAATTATCTATGGCCGTCACTCTCTGTACGGTGGAAGCTGGACACGAATAAACTCTTGCCGCGGAGGTGGAAGTCATGCCCAATGGAGCTCCTTCGGGGTGGTGGCGATTGAGCCGGACTGACCGTAGGGCTGCGAGGAGGAGGAGAGGCAGCGACGACCAAGTATGTCGGCTTGGCCATTGCTGGAATTGGCCTAGTTGAGGCCGTGGCTGGTTTGGCTAAGGCCGCGGTAGCCTGTGGCAAGAAGACGACGCTCGGGCGACGCGCGTCGAGCATGAAGGGAGCCTGTCCGGTGGACAAGCTCCTGGCCAATGCCCTGGTCATTGAGCGAGTGGCAGGCGGTGGAGAAGTCGGAGCGCGGATGTTGGCCAGAGAGACGGTTGCTGGTCCGCGAGCTCTTGCAATTGAGCTTGCAGTCGCGACAGGGCGCGGATGGGCAGAGCTCGAGATGGCAATTTGCTTGCCCCTGTTGTTGTTGTTGTTGTTGCTGTTGTTGGCATTACTGGCCATGGCTGAGATTTTTTTTTTGTTGAACGAAGAAGGAGATGAGAGGTAGGAAAGGTCCCACCGGGCGTGCCAAATTTGTTTCACCGAAAATTCACCGATCCGCGAAGAGGCGCGACCGTGAGAGTAATTCGATTTACGACATAATATTTGTGTTACAATTTGTATTTGAATATCAAGGAATGCGAGAACAATCTCCTATTCTTCCTCTGGTTCGATCTCCGTGTAATTTGATGAAGTTTCGGCTTCTGGCGAGTTGATGACGAAATTAGAGTTCTGGAACGAGTGTGCACGAACGATGACGGCTTTGGTCAGTCGAGGGAAGTATTTGTGTTCCGTGTGTATCGACTTGTTGACGTTGCCGGTGAACGTGTAGAGTTGCTCCGGTTGAACTGTTGAATCTCGACGAACTGCGAGTTGCTTAACTTCTTTGGCTCGAAAGAGCTTCTGTGCATGAGAGTATTTCTCGATCAAGATTTTCGAACCCCTTCGACAAAACGTTTCCGGCTATTTGTAGCCAGTTCTGCCCAGTTGTTGGAGTTCTTTCCTTGAAATGGGGATCACGATCCCCTTTCTGCTGATGTTATTGAGATGGGAGGAAGATTGGGAAATTCCTCTGTTATATCCCACTAATCAGGATCGTGGTTGTATTTCCTTGGCTTCTTCGGTTGGCGACCAGGCTTGGTCGTTTAACTGCTGAAGTAGTTGAATCATGGCTGGCTGTTGACTGGTGTTGACGCGGCGGTTTATTGTTGACTGGTGTTGACGCGGCGGTTTATTGTTGACTGGTGTTGACGCGGCGGTTTATTGTTGACTGTGGCGACGATTGTACCGATGATGCAGCGAATGGGTCTGGCGATGGGCTGACAAGTGACTTTAAAAGTCGACAGAGCCTACCCACGACGATCAATTGCTGGATTGATGGGCGTTTGGGCTCATCATATTTGGGCTGATTACATTTTGGTGTATACAAATACCCATTATAATACTATAGGATCCAACATTTATGCCACAAAATGTAATCTACCACATGTGACAGAACAATAAGAAGTAGCCGGGTCTGGATCTGAAACACATTGTATTTGTGGTATTTTGACCCCCCCAACTGCTGTATTTTGGCCTCCCAACTCTAGTATTTAAACAGAGTTAGCAGTCCCAAGAGTAACAAAAAGTCTATAGCAAGGAGACTTAGATAAATGCTTTACTAATCTCATTATTTTGAGGGTCGGGGTCGGGGAATATGTTATATCCGGGTCTGTGTCAGGGGCAATATTATTTCCGGGTCGGGGAGGGGCCACCGTGCAGCACACGCCTCATACTGCTGCGAAGACGTAGACGTATTGGGCGTGCGGCTGAGAACGCAGATACGCGTTTGCAGGAGATCCCGCGTCCAAATTTGGATGCGAAAAACTGACCTGACCGACTCGTGCCGGTGCCACCGTCCCTTAGAATGGGACCGCTTTTATTTTTTTATATTATCCAGTCTGGGACGGGCTCGAACTGGCGCCGGTCGCCGAGTCGCCGGCCCGTATCGTTGGTGTATGGCCCAACGCTCAGTGGAGTATTCTGTCAGTTACAGCTTTATACGAGTACTCCATCCTTGCTCCTGAATCCTGAATTCGGCGTCATCTTTCGGTGCTCCGCGGTCGAGCTTCTATTTCAGTGAGCTCGTTTCGTTACCTTGGTTTTTTCAGCCTCCAGGCTTTTCGTGTCGTTATTTGTTATCTCGAAGTGGGAGCCGTTTCTGGCGTTCGAATTTTGAGAGATTTTGATCGAAAACCGAAGACAAGTTTCTAATTCGACGAGTTGGACTCGCGGAATCTCGTTTTCGTGTTCTCCTGCAAAAAAGGTCAGCTCGTCTCAGCAGGCTGCCAAGTCAGTACTCATTCTTCAACGAATTTGGTTTATCTTTCTTTTTGTATGGTTTATACCATTATTCATTGTTTCGCTGGCTTCCAGGTGCTGGAGATATTAAAATGGAGTTAACCACTGGTTATACTCCGAAAGTGACACTGTTTTGCAATGACAAACAGAGAAAACCCAAGCATCTTTCTGGTTATTTACGGCCACAACGACAAGGCTTGGCTCCTCGGGTTTTTAATGTAGCATCTCCGGCGGCTGGTGGGCGTAATCCACTGCCAGCTCAATTGAGAAAAAAAGACGATGAAAATGAGGCGAAGAAAAGCGTTTTGCTGCAAGAATCAACCAGTGCCATGGAACTACTAGACATTGAACGCGGCGTTTGTGTTCCTTTCCGGAAGTACTCCCCTGAAATTGTATGCTGCTTTTCTCGATCCAATTCACATACTGCTCGAGCTTCCTAGACGACTGTTCCCTAATTTCTAATTCTAACAGGTCAGGGATAAAGTATTGGAATCCCGAGGGGCTATACTCTCTCTTATCGGTCGAGGAGTGGAGATAGTTTGGAAATTGGGTCTTTATTGGTCTGGCCTGATGTATGACTGCTTGGTTGGACGGGACCAGGAAATAGTTCCATATCGTGCGCGACAGCTTCGGAATCTTTTGTGTGATTTAGGACCATCTTTTATCAAAGCAGGCCAGGTTATACCCGTTACACTTTCCTATTTCTGCTTAGTGTTCAATTATTTGTGCGCACCTGTAATGTTTGCAAAATCCCATTTGACGTTATTTCTGGGAGTTTGCTAGGTTCTTGCAAACAGGCCTGATATCATTCGTGAAGATTATATGAATGAACTTTGCATACTTCAAGATGATGTTCCTCCTTTTCCTAATAAGGTAGGATACTACTATTTGGGATGATTCAATGCTATGAATGAGAAGGTTTAACTGAATTTATTACTCATCACTTTTAAAATTCTTTTTGGTGTTTGCTGGGCTTCATGCAGTTCCTTTCCCTTTTAACAATTGGAAATTTATAGGTGGCCTTTAAAATTATTGAAGAGGAACTAGGGAAGCCGCTTGAAACAGTGTTTAGCAAAATTTCATCAGGAACGATTGCAGCTGCAAGCCTTGGGCAAGTTTATCGAGCTACTCTACGTGATTCAGGAGAAGATGTTGCTATCAAGGTTATTATATAGACTTTTGACTTCTTTTTACTTCTTTAAGCATCATCAACATGAACTTGCTTTATAGGGTTATAATGGCACAAATTTATTACAGTTGCCTACATGTCTTTTCTACTTGTTGATTATTTGGACTGCATTTACATAAAACAGAGTCCAATTTTTTATTTGACAATGTCCTACCTTTTTTTATGTTTGAGTGCAGTTCCCCCTAAAAATGACCAGTCAATTGGGAGATCTATTGCATAACCTTATAACTCATGAGCTATTCTAAAACTTTTCATTATGTAACTTTCCCTCCACTCCATGTCTATGGTTATAAAGGGTCTGAGACGTGACCACAAACTCCCAAATGAGCAAACATCAACTAGGTCTCACCTTAAGGAGCCTACAAACTCCGAATAAAGCAGAGATAGGTTGGCCCTCACCTTATAGAGCCCACAAAAAATAAACTAGGGGCCACTAACTGGGTGTTGGTTTACAAACACAACTGGCTCTAGTACTATGCTAAAGATTGAGTCAAGTTTCACCTAAATGACTAGTGCCCTGGATATCTTTTGTGAAACCTTATAACTTGCTTTTCTGAAGACTTTCTTTTAGAACATGCTATTTAACTCCTTTGCACCTTGCCTGCTTCCAATCTTTTTTTTCTGCATGAATCTCCTTTCCAATCATTTTTTGTACATGAATCTACCTCCCAATTTTTTATCCTCTTACAGGACTTCAGCAATCATGTTACAACCTATCATGCTCCTAATGGATTGGAGCACAAGCTGTTGAGTAAGCCATAATAAGCTTGAAGTTCCTGTTTAAAACGACAAGGTAAAGCAACTTAAAAATTTCAGTGGAGCTTGGGCTTTATCCAGGTTATTTGCAACAATTAATTGGAAAACAAAAAATAAAGCAGTATTTCGTGCTCATCACCAGTCTCTCCTCTTTCTCCTGTCAGCATCGCTGCACTAACATTACTTGAAGCCCAATCTTGTTAAAACCCTTCCAGAACCCACTTGCGTCGCTTTTACCTTTTTCTGGATTTAGCTTGTAAATCTTGTTTTGGATGAGAAGATGAAAGTTGAAAATAGTTATGCTATAAATTAGATAAGTTTAAAGAAGTTACGTACTGACAAGGATAGACCCAAACAATCTTCCATTTTGCTCCCGTCCTAGCACCCATAGGGTGAGACTATGACAGGCCTTCCAGTTTATTTTTTCATTTCATCCATTCCTTAGTTTTTCCTCTCAACATGCATGAAAAACTCTCTAATGTTGTGAAAACATGGGCAAGGATATGTATCTTTTTACAATAGTAAATTTCAGGGGTTTTCCTCCTTTTTTGGTAAGATAGATGGTTAAGCAACAAAACACAAAATGTATGATAGACTTCTACTCAAAAACATCCCAAAAAATGGATAAAATGTTACTTCTGTTGATGTGGAAAAATATCCCAGATATTGATTACTGATTACTTCTGCTTCTACCCATTTGCTGAACTTGGTTGAACCAATATGTTCAAATAGGTTCCAACCTAGTTTGGAGCTCCAAATGTGCATGAAGAAGATTATAATAATGAGAGAGAAGAAATGCACAGACTTGAGAAAAAGTCTAGATAAATAGTTTGGATGACCTCTACCCATAGTTTATATTACAAGGGATGAATTACATGAGTGGAAAAAATTGGATTAAAACCTCATAACTTGCTAACTTCAAAGATTTAGCCAAAATTGAAATGTAACTTCTTCACTTCTGACATAAAGCTACTCTTGGACTGCCCATATGGTTACTAGTATATTACCAAAGTACCTTAGGTACATTATTTTTGAAACTCGTGCCCAAGCTAGATTATATATATCAAGAAACCATAACTTGGTATGAATTGTCCCTCTTCTTTCTTGCCCAAAGGCTCGATAAAGATGTATTCTAACATGTAAGCTAACTACATAAAAAGGAGTACCAATAACTCAACTACTTGAATCCAATGGTGGCCGACTTTAACATGCTTGGTTCACTTACAAAAAACTTGGCTCCTAGTAATGAAGATAGTTGTTTGATCATCATACTTCTCGGCCATGGGAAGCCGAACTACAAAATTCAAATAAGTCCAAGTACTGCACCTAAAACTACTCACTGATCATATAATCCATAACGTGATACTGTAATCTGAAAGGTAAAACAACTGCACTTTATAGTCATCCTATCAGGGGGGACTTCTGTCATATAATTGGCCCACAAATACTTCTGAACTTAGTGGGCACATAGCAAGTAATCAATACCATTAAGCTTAGTAGATGTAATTTGTATATGATTAACATTCACATCACCCGTGGAATCAATTACTTCACTAGACGACATTAACGGCTGAAAATATATCATTCACTAAAAAAAAAATTTTCAACTGTACAGACATCAGCATAGAATCTGATGATGTCAGGATATTCGAAACAGCTAATAAAGAGAAACTTCAATAATTTCAAGCACTAACCTCCGGCAAGCAGAAGGGAGGGAGGGAGTCTCTACCAATTCCTCCAACCACTTTCCCTACCATCATGTGGTAAGATCCTATGGGAAACAGCCATTGCTTCTATCCTTTGGCACCTATGGGCTGAAAGAAACTCCTACTTTTGAAAGAAAGAGCTGCTCCCTAAGGAGATTAATAGAGAAATGTGTCCACAGCTCAATATTTTGGGCCAAGTGCACAAACAAGTTGCCACAATTTCCAAGTGTTATGATCAGAAAAATTTTGAAGTGCAATAGTGCACTTCAGCACACCAAAACAAGTAACTATGGAAGTCTGGTCACCCCCTCCTGCAGGCTGGATAGCAATTTAACTTTGATGGATCTTCAAGGGGGAACCTAGGAGCAAATGAGGCTGGGGGTGTCATTAAAATTCATGGAGGTCAAGCTATAATGCTCTATTCGGGACCAGCAGTATTTGTACATCAAATGAAGCTGAGAATCTTGCCTTACTGACTGGAGTTAGACTATACTCACAACACCACAAAGAGCCATTACAGGTACAGAACTCCATATTAGCCCTCTCTTGGGGTAATAGAGCCCCTCACCATGGAAACTCAGACACGTACTATGAGTTATACCTCTCTCGTGCAAAACAAATTCAGTGGTTGATATCCCCCGATCTGCAAACTCACTGGTTGATATCCTAGACTTAGAAGGAGCCAGCAGAAACTACCTATCTACTGGTCCCATACTACCACTAATTTAATGAAGAGCATTGTAAAGATTATGTGTAAAGCTACTGAAGAAAAAAGACGATATGTAACTCAATATATTCTTCGAATCATTAATAACCGAATCACTATTCTTAAAAGGGAAAAAGGTCTCTAGCTTGTAATTCATTAATATAAGAAATGCACTTATCCAAATTACAATTATGCCCTACACAAAATGGTAAGGTCTCCAGCTTGTAATTCTTTAATATAAGATATGCACTTATCCAAATTACAATTATGCCTACACAAAATGGTAAGTGGGCCACTAATGTAGAAAGATAAGAACAACTAACTCATGTATACTACTCTCCCACAATAGGTCTAACTGAAATAAACAAACTAATAAATACTAATGACATCAAACTACCAGAATACCCATCTCATAACAGAATTTTTTCCTGAAATCTGGTTAGTGTAATATATGCGATGAGTAGGGTGTTTATGAGAGCATGAAAGGCCTGATTGCCCATGCTTGTGCATGTGAAAAGGGTCTTTTTTTTTTTTAAGCTGTGAGTGGTTGTGGGAGACGAACGAGTGACCTCAAGATTCAACAATAATTTCTCACAAGACTCAGAAAGCACATTTTCATCAATCATACTTTCTGTCACTCACCTGCCAGAAAACAAATTCTTTGCAGTATATTACTCTATGACTATGTGAACTTCTGTTCTCTCTCTCTCTTTTTTTTTTTTTTTTTTTTTTTTTTTCATCTTTAAAAAGATTAGTGTTGAACAAAATTGTGTTGCTTAACTTGGACCTTCTTTACAGGTACAAAGGCCTCAGATTGAACCTATCATCTATCGAGATCTTTTCCTGTTCCGCACTTTGGCATCTTTTCTTAATGGCATCAGTCTTCAAAAACTGGGTTGCAATGCTGAGCTTATTGTAGATGAATTTGGTGAGAAGCTTTTGGAGGAACTTGATTACACTTTGGTAAAAGCTCTCCTTTTCTTCTTTTTTTTTCTCCAGAAATCCTTCTCTTAGAGTTGATTATATAAGAATTAATTGATTTGTCTTGGAAACAAAACCAAAGATGTGTTAGCTCATACATGATTTATTTTGTCATTTTGACACTCTTAGTATGTGCAGAAGCCGTCAATGCACTGAGTAAATTCAATTCATCCAAAGTGAAACCACTAAAAACCTGTGGATACTTCCTTAGGAGGCTCTAAATATTCAAGATTTTCTGGAGAACTTCAAAAATGATCCAACAGTAAAGATCCCTCAAGTTTACAAGCACCTCTCGGGTTCACGCGTTTTGGTGATGGAGTGGATTGATGGCATTCGATGCACTGATCCACAGGTTAGAGTACTTCCCGCAAATTGAGCTTGACAAAATTTATTCTGTCTTTTTTTTTGTTTTTTATAAATAACGGATTCCGAATTGAAGACACACTTATGTTCAAGAGATGCTGTGTAAATGGTTTTTCAAGTTTAATTTATGCTGGCATATTAGTCATATGTGGTCCTTGATTGGATATTTCTCAGGCCATTAAAGATGCTGGGATCGATGTGGATAGTTTCTTAACAGTTGGAGTCAGTGCTGCTTTGAGGCAATTACTAGAATTTGGCTTATTTCATGGAGATCCGCATCCTGGAAATATATTTGCTATGCGTGATGGACGTATTGCTTATGTTGATTTTGGCAATGTTGCTGTGCTAAGCCAGGTTCGTATTATACCTTGTGTACAACTACCCTATATGGACCTTGATAAAAGACAACTTGAGGTGATGGATTTAGAGAATTCCTGAAAGAACGATTCTTGCCTTAGACAAATTATAGTAGAATGTGTTGTTATAATTGGTAGAGTTAAGAGGTATTTTAGTCTATGTTGTCTTTTTTTTAAATGATTTTTCTTTTTTTTTATGAATTTAGTCTATGTTGTCTTAATATTCCAGTTAGATGATTCTTTAATTTGGGAATCTAAATTGTATGTCTAGTTGTGTACCATTAGTATTTTGCTACATTAGAGACTTGACCTACGTAAAGAGTAATGTTATCCTTTTATTGTGAAATCACTTCACCTCTTAATCAAAGGTTAGGGATCAATAAAACCTCCTAACAACACCTGCAATTTGTCAGTTGTCTCTTTTTTAGCTTTTCTCTCCCAATGTCCCTCTTTCCCTCCGTCCTGATCCCTCTCTCCTCCCTCCCCCGCTCTCTCCCCCTCTCTCCCTCTCCCTCTCTCTCCCTCTCCCTCTCTCTATGCCTTTCTTCAATCTCCTATTACTTACATGGTATTTGAGCAATAAGATCTAACTAGACAGAATCTCAATTCCAGACATATCGTCTAAAACTTCCGACCCACCCCTCTTCTCCCACAAAATGTAGGTCTTGCTTTCTACTCAATGATGTTTATGAGTCATGAGTTATTTGATAAGCAATGTGCTTTAGAAATCATAAACATCAAGCGTCAGATATGCTTCTTGCTCTAGTTAGTGAAGGAGATCAATTGGTTTTTCCTTTTTATCTACATACTTAGTTGTTGATCTAACATTGTTGCACAAAGGCTGCTATTGGAAAAAAAATGTTGTTGCTGCATAGATCTTTTGCCTTTCTTTCAACTAATTAACTTTTTTTTTTTTCCCAGCAAAATAAGCAAATTTTAATCGATGCTGTTGTTCATGCTGTGAATGAGGACTACATGGAGATGGCAAACGATTTCACAAGGCTTGGTTTCCTTGCTAGTGGAACGGATGTATCCCCTATTGTTCCTGCTCTAGAGGCAATTTGGCAAAATTCATCTGGAAAAGGACTTTCTGACTTCAACTTTAGGAGTGTTACTGGTAACCTTTATGGCTAACTTTATCTTTTTCCTATAATTCATTATGAAATTTATAGAAATTGATACCCTCACATTATTTGTATATGTGAGTAGTTTGTTTCTTTCTCTCACATTCTAGTCAGTTTCAGGAGGATAACAATACCATGATTTTAATGGTAGTCAAAGTTGGCTCCAAGTCAATCCCCAAATAAGTAGACCAGTGAGAGTTTTTCCCATGTGAGAATCTAGGAGTGTAATTACTTGCATTAGGCCATATGTTCTTTAATTTTTCTGTATTTGTATTTTTAACTCATTATGAAATTCTTAGTAACTGATTTCCTTGCTTGTGCTGCATCATCAGTCAAGGTACATCTTTGTGACAAATAACTTCTCCCAAAAGCCTCTTAGGTTTATCTACTAAAGCTTCTCTTGCTCTACCTCCTGCCAAATGTGACTCGTCCGATGGGCCTTTGATCTAGATAGCAATCTTCTTGTAGCAATTTGCTGAGGCACTCATGCATGTGCAGAGAAAAGAACTCAGTTACTATCTCCTAGCTGTGTTTTTTATTCATTTTTTTTCATTTGGACAAATATTTGGCTTTGACTACTTGATTTGGAAAACGGCTACAAATGTAGAAATAGATGCTCTAGCCATGTGTAATGTTGGTGGTAGATGGGTGGACATAGTGAAATGCAACGCCTATGGGTGTCTAAAACTGTGCATGGGAAGCTATGTTGTCAAAAGATATATCCAAACATGGTGATGGTTGGCTAGGGGGCCTCTCCCATTGCGTGTTTGAAATCTATTCGTGTTGATCTCTGTTGTAGTATGAGAATTGGCTCTTTTTTATTGAAGAAAGGAAGAATGCCTTTCTCCTTGTTGACATCTAGGAAGTGATATTTATGGAGAAACCTCCTAGGTATGATGTTCAAAAGCAAAGCACAAACTATCATTGACTCACTCTGCAAACTCTGTGGGCAGGTTGAGGAAAGTTGTCACCACCTACTAGTACACTGCAGCTCCAGTAGGGCAGTATGGGCAGCAATAATTTGCAAGTTTAACATGCATGTTATCACTTCGAGTACCTTTAGCCTTCTGTGATGCGGAACCCCAGACTAAAGGGACTGAAACGCCAACACAATTTGATTAAACTCACAATCAATCCAAACCCTCGCCCTACTGAACCCCCAAGAAACTCGTTCCCAGAAACGCAAATAATAAGGCAAATGAGAACAAGAACTGAAATCGCCACAAAGTAAGACTTACCTTGATAAGATGTCAATTCTTGGTGCAACTATGAGAAAAGAAGCTAACTCACAGAAGGTGTAGAAGAAGAACACGTTCTTCCTTGATAATTTGTAAAAAATGCCAAAAGATCCCTAATTTTGGATTACAAAGCCTTAAATAAGCATAAGAAAAAACCCTAAAGCTACTGGTCTTTACCCATATGGTTACTTACACTAATAACCCATCAAATAGTCACTTTAACATTATCCGACTAACTCAAAAATTATAAATTAAGCCTAAAATTATTCCCATACGAATTTGGGCTTTTATTAGGATCTTATTCCCTTCAAGTAAGCCTAATTAACTTCTTCAATGATCAACTATAAGGCCCAGGTGACTTCAATACAAGGAAATCTTCATGAAACTTCTAAATGTCTCTGCTTCTTGTGCTTTATTATGACTTGTTGACCAAACATAGTGAAATTGGACTAATTTCTTCAGTTTTGGAATTGTGCTTCTCTTGTTTGGCCTAATCTTCATACAAGTCCTTTACAAATGACTTGGCTAAAGTCACAAATCCATCTCGTAGATTCTTTGATCTTGCCCTTGTAATTGGTCCAACTGGCATAATGCAGGCTTCCTCTCGCGCCTTATTGATGAAATCACCATGTTGTCCTCCATTGCACATATCATTCTGTTGGAACAATGGTTCTACACTAACCTACCAGTGTGTGGGAAAACACTATGGCAATCCATGCTAGCAGCAGTACCTTGGAGGATTTGGAAAGAGAGAAACAACAGAACATTTCATAACAAAAGTTGTTCTATTGGAGGGGTCATAGAAAAATCAATTCATAGTATACTGCTATGGACTTCAGCCAGCAAAAGGATACCCCCACTACCAAGTACTGTCATCAGAAAACACTGGAAAAAGGTCTCAGCATTCTCAATCTACAAACCCCCTAAAATGGCAATTTGGGAGGCACCTCCTCCAGGCTGGGTCAAAGTGAACTTCAACGGCTCTGCACTCGGGAATCCTGGGCCAACTGGCATTGGGGGAGTATTGAGGGACAGTATGGGTACATGCTTAGCATGTTACTCTGGCCCAGCTGGACACTGTTCATCAAATGAAGCCGAAGCCAAGACACTTCTAGCAGGGATAAGATTATGGACGCAGCACTCCAGTGAAGCGCTGCAAATAGGAGTCTCGGCCCTTGTAATAGCCTGGGCAAGTGGCAAATCAGCCCCACCATGGAGCCTAAAATATGTCTTTGATGAAGTGGCTGAACTCCTAACCAATGTAAACCTTGTATGGCTTAAAGTACCAAGGTCAGCCAATTCTTTGTCTGACAAACTTGCAAAAGGAGTGCATAGGGGCAGCCTTATGTTTGGACTATCCCTACTCTTTAGCTAAAGTGTAATTTTTTATTCAATAGCAATAAAATCCTCTTTTATTTAAAAAAAAAAAAAAAAAAAAAGCGATGCAAATAGTTTGATATCTGAAGAAGGCTATCTGTGGTCTCAAACTTTGTCCTGGAGTGTGGCTTGAGAAGCTTTGTGGGGATAGTTGTCCTTTTGTTTTGCTTGTAACCACTATGATCACTCTATTCAAAAGAATCATGTCCTCAAATATCATTCTACTCCTTGTTCATGCGGATGAAAATGTGTTATCTGCTAGTAATGGTTAAAATCCCTATTAAAAGACTTGGACTCCCTTATACTTTCTCAACATTGAAGTCAATCTCAGCAAAGGTTGCTTAGTATCAACACCATGCAAGTGCATTAGAATTTTTTATGTCTTTGGACTAAGTGGTGCTGAATTCATTGTTAAACACACTCCTACAATGCCCCCCAAGCTTGCAAGACTAGAATGGTTTTTTTTGTATCCATAAGACTAGAATGGATTTTTTTTATCCATAGGACTAGACTGGAAGGATCTATAAAGCTTCCCAACGGATGGAAATCCCAGTTTGGATCATTTCAGATTCGGGCAGTTTGGATTTAGATCAATGCAGATTTGGGGCAGTTTGGATATAGGCCTAAAATGTAATTTATTAAACATAAAGGACCATATAAGAACAATGGTGTACCTGTCATGCATACAGCTAGATGCCGTTGTGTTTCCCTAAACCACAGAAATTGTATGATGGAGGACATGTTTTGAAGTTTCTTGGAATTATATAAATTTTGATTTGGAACATGTGTTACAAAGTAGGGCACAAGTTAGAGAAGGTAATTAATTCTGAGTAATTCTTGATCTAATATTCATGCAGGATCGAGGGAGCTCTGTCCCCATGTAATTTTGATGTAATCTTTCTGATCACTAATTTAAAATGCACAAATTTCCATGATTTATTAAATATAGGAAATTGAAAATTTCACTTGATTTTCAAAATCAAGTCTCACTTAATCCTTCATGATTCCACTTCTACACAATAACCTAGGGGTGGGCATCGGGTCGGGTTTTCCGGGTGACCCGACCCAACCCGAAAAACCCGGGTGTGGATTCCCAAATCCAACCCACGGTTCGGGTTCGGGTTTGAAAATCCAAACCCGAGCTTATATTTTTTAATATATTTTTCTTTTAGTTATTTAAAAGATTTGTATAAAAAAATCAGTTTTTTCGGATCGGGTTCGGGTTTTGTCAAAACCCGGCGGTTTTAGTGGGGTCGGGTTCGGGTTTGGGTTTGTAAAATGAAGGATCGGGTTGGGTTTGGGTTCGGATTTCAGCTTTTGGGTTTTTAAGTCGGGTCGGGTTCTGGTTTTCAGAAACCCGACCCAAAACCAACCCGTGCTCACCCCTATAATAACCTATGTAATAAGAAATAAATGGAAAGATGAATACACATGTTTTATAAATTATTACACCTTGGTGTTAACTGATAGGAGTACTTTGGTCATTTACCTCTTTCTTTGTTCTTATTATCCATTGGTTACATCATAGTTTGTTAAAAGAGTGGTATTAGAATTCCGATGATGTGATGTCAAATTGTCAGTTAGTGTTAGGTTTTTTAAATGTTTCCTTTTGTAAATTCTTATCTATGAAACCTCTACACCTAGGGGTGGAACCGAATCCGAACCGTTCCCAAGCAGTTTGGTTCGGCTTGTAAAAAGCTCGGCTCAATTCGGATATTTACCGAACCGAGCCGAATCTGAGTTCTATTTAAAGCTCGATAAGATAAACGAGCCGAACCCCAGAATTTTAGGGTTCGGCTCATAAGCTCGCGAATCGGGCTCATTAACTTAAAAAATTAGGGTTTGTCAATTAAAAAATTTGACCGACGCGCCGCTCTCCTTCGACAGGTACATTCTCCTTCTCTTCTTCTCTTCTCTTCTCTTCTCTTCTTCTCCTTCTCTTCTCCTTTTCTTCTTCTCTTTTTCTTCTTCTCCTTTCTCCTTCTCTTTTTTTCTTTTTCTCTTCTACTCGTCCTTGGCCCACTTTGATTCTCTGCTTCCTCTTTTCTATTTTCTCTCTGTTGATATTTTGAGTGGCCAGAGACATGATTACAGTGGAAATAGGGCTCAAAGATTGTGAAACCCTGTCCCCAGAGCTTCTTGTCTTCTTCGATTCATTTTCCTTTTCTATTTCTTCTTCTATCTTCTTTTCTTCATTTTTTTCCCCCTAAAATTTATGTTGATTTGAATAGGCTTGAGCTCGGTATCTCTGGCCGAGCTCAAACTCGAACCCATGTTTGAGCTCGAACCCGAGCTCGTTTCGAAGTTCTGAGTTCTAGCCATTTCGAACTCTTGAGTTGAAAGTTGGACCCGGCTTCGAGCAGATGCATGTTGGATTTCGGCGGCTTCGATCCCACCCTTAACTACACCTGCTTCATCTTCTTTCCCATGACCACCTCCACTTCCACCACCACCACCACCACCACCACCACCACCACCACCACCACCTCATCTATCACCACGTCCACCACCACCACCACAACCACCTCATCTATCACCACCACCTCATCTATCACCACCTCATCTATCACCACTTTCATCTATTTTTCACCACCCATTTTATTTACTTTACTTTATTTATCATCTTCACCATTTATTCATCCTTTATTACTCTTTATTCATTACCACCACCACCTCATATCACCTACTATTCACCACCACCACCACCACCACCATCACCACCACCACCACCTCCACCACCTCCACCACCACCATTCCTCCACCACCACCACCACCACCACCACCACCACCTCCACCACCACCACCCACCTCCACCGCCACCACCACCACCGCCTCCACCCCCACCATCACCACTATATTGTCCTCTCACCCTATATTGCTATATCAGCATCGTTGGCCTAAAGCTCTTACTACAGAGTTGACTCTTATCAATGACTAGACCTCCTTGTTGGATCAATCTCCTAGGTTTGGATCAATGACTAAACCCGTTTTACAACAACCAAAGTTGTTGCTAAAACCGTCTCGCAACAACTGATGTTGTTGCTAAAACCGTCTTGCAACAACCGATGTTGTTGCTAAAACTGCCTTGCAACAACCGATGTTGTTGCTAAAACCGTCTTGCAACAACCAAAGTTGTTACTAAAACTATTTTGCAACAAACAAAACCGTCTTGCAACAACCAAAGTTGTTGCTAAAATAGTCTTGCAACAACCGAAGTTGTTGCTAAAATCGTTTTGCAACAACCGAAGTTGTTGCTGAAACCGTCTTGCAACGACCAAAGTTGTTTCTAAAACCGTCTTGCAACAACCAGAGTTGTTGCTAAAACCGTTTTGCAACAAACGAAACCGTCTTGCAACAACCAAAGTTGTTGCTAAAACTGTCTTACAACAACTGAAGTTGTTGCTAAAACCATTTTGCAACAACCGAAGTTGTTGTTAAAACTGTTTTGCAACAACCAAAGTTGTTACTAAAACTGTTTTACAGCAACCGAAGTTGTTGCTAAAACCCTTTGCAACAATCAAAGTTGTTGCTAAAACCGTTTTGCAACAACCAAATTTGTTGCAAAAACCATTTTGCAACAACCAAAGTTGTTGGTAAAACCATTTGCAACAATCGAAGTTGTTCAAAAACCGTTCTGCAACAACCGAAGTTGTTGCTAAAACCGTTTTGCAACATCTAATGTTGTTGCTAAAACTCTTTGCAACAATCAAAGTTATTGCTAAAACCGTTAACTCCACAAATCTTCATTTTTCTGTTCTCTTACTTATTGGCATCTGAGAGGTACAGGACAATGTAGCTCTTCTCCTTCTCCATTAACCAGATTGCTGATATATTTACCAAGGTTCATGCATGTGCCAAGCTGGACCTTGTTGATCCACATGCTCCGGCATGGAGGAGAGTGTTGATGGACAGGTATTTTGCTTGATTGACCCTTTCATAGTACTTTTTATGTGTTGGTTGTAGCATTGTAGACAATGCTACTATGATTCCAATGATTGATTATACTCTTTTTGGTACTGGCTTAGCTTATTTAGCACTGTAACCTAGCACAAGAGCATAATGTTATGTTAGTCTTAAGTGAATAAAAGTTGGTTATTGCTCAATTCACCCCTTAACCAATTCTGCTGTTTTTTTTTTTTTTTTTTTTTTTTTTTTTTTTTTTGTGTGTGTGTGTGTGTTTGAAATGGGAGTGGGAACAACGAGGATCCGAACCCAAGACCTCCCACAGTATCCCAGTTACAATCGTGTCTCCCAATCGTGTTACTCCCAATTACAATCGTGTTACTCCCAAACACAATCGTGTTACTCCCAAACACAATCGTGTTACTCCCAAACACAATCGTGTTACTCCCAAACACAATCGTGTTACTCCCAAACATGAAGACTTGAACCCATGACCTCCCGCAGCACCGACTCCCATGGGACCACTGAGCTAATGCTAAGTGCCCATATCTTGTGCTGTTTTTGCTCTCTCTTTCTCTCTTTCTCCTCAAACAACTTTACACTTGGTTTTTCATTGGTTTGATGCCTCCTCTTCATAAGGTATTGCCATGTGCTCGACTTCATTACTCCAAAATCTTGTATGCTTAATAATGTGCTTGTGCAATAAATGTGGATGACTAGAAATAGATATTTATGCCTTCCAGTGGCATGCCATTTTCATTGTAAAAATAGCAGCAGAGAATTTTTTGAAGATGAATCAAACATGGAATTGAAGCCCCCGAAACTGTCAACTGCACCAGCAATCTGCCAACTAAAATTTAACAGATATCAGTTAGATGTACTAGCATTGAAGTAATATTTTTGCATGTCGTCTGCAGGCAAATTCAATCAACTTGTTTATCAGTATCCAATCCGTATCCCTGAAAGGTTCTCTCTTGTTATACGTTCTCTCTTGACTCAAGAAGGCATTTGTTTCACAATGGAGCCAGATTTCAAATTTCTTGAGGTTAAACTCTTTGCTCTCTTTGTTTTTATGAGCTTTCTAAGGAATTTGTGAATTGAATGTTTTCTTTAAAAAAGATTATAATGTACCCTGGATTTTTAAATTGTTGTTCCACTTACAGTGTGCTTATTGTAGTAATTGGCATCATGGGTTTCTTTAATCATTCCATGGTGTAGGTTGCTTATCCTTATGTTGCGAAGCGGCTCCTCACAGACCCGAACCCTGCTCTACGTGAACGCCTGATACAGGTAAGACTAAAAACTAGTTTTATGCACTGGAATATCGTTTCATTGGCCTTCTTAACAATAAATCTTCAGGAAATTGACCGATTATAGATCCAGAGTTCATGTAATGATGCAACATATATCGCGTGGCACTTTATTACCCAGCAAGAATTAGCAGACAAATTTGTCCTCATTCTAGTCTATATTTAGACTTAATAAACCAGGCCCATCATGTCTGTTTGTAACATTGTACTCTGTGTTTCCATGATATAGTACTAAGTTTGTCCATAAGATAGTAATAATTGGGAAAGAACATTATAATAGCAATTTCATTCTATTGCACAGTAACATTGCAGTAATATTCACAAATATCCAAGATACTATAGCAATTACCACAACCTTTCCGTGGAGATGATTTTCAAAAATGTGGTGTAAACTTCCTCAAAAAAAAAATGTGGTGTAAACCAAATAGGCCAATGCAAGATTTTCCTTTGCTCATGATAAGCACGTGTAAAGAGCGTTTCTTCTTGCATCTGGAGCTCTCAAGCCCCTTAGTATCCCATCTTATGGGTCCTTTCTCCAACCAAAGCCTCGAGTAGGAAGACTACATGCCTCAAGTAGGAAGACTACGTGCCTCAAGTAGGAAGACTACGTGCCTCAAGTAGGAAGACTACGTGCCTCAAGTAGGAAGACTGCGTGCCTCAAGTAGGAAGACTACGTGCCTCAAGTAGGAAGACTACGTGCCTCAAGTCGGAAGACTACGTGCCTCAAGTAGGAAGACTACATGCCTCAAGTAGGAAGACTACGTACCTCAAGTAGGAAGACTACGTGCCTCAAGTAGGAAGACTACGTGCCTCAAGTAGGAAGACTACGTTTTAAAAAACCTTTCTTTCTTTAGGCTAAAATTATTAATGTGAGGATCTGGGATGAAAAAAACTGTCTTTGAAACTTGCACTCCTCAGCCTGCTCTGCTACCATTAAGAATTTGGAGGAAGTGGATGGAAGGACTGAGCTCTTTGCAGTCTCAAAGCTTAGCGTGTTGAGTTGGAAGAAGAAGAGAAACTGAAGGGAGAAGATGAAGAGGACGTAAACGAGCTCAATTAATTGAAGCTCAAGAAATTGATGATTTCTATTGCTTGTTCAAATGGCTTAACAGAAAATAAGCCAAACCTTTTTCTTTTTAAACAATCATTTTTTTTAAAAAAAGAAAAACTGAACCTTATGACTGATTACGAACAAGTAGAAATCTCCAGAGATCAATAGTTCTTACCTAGTTGGTATCGAACTCATAAGGAATCCTAAACTATATAAAACTCCAGCAAGGAGGGTTGGTGCTACCCATGCAAGGGTTTCAGGTGGCCAATATAAAGTAATCCCCATGCTTATGTCCTCCATCATTTTCTTGGATGCATTTCCTCCAAAACTTAGGTCTATGAGATCTGTGAGATGAAAACGAAGAAGAAAAACCCATAAAGAGAAGGAAAGCTACTGGAATACGGTAAGGGAATTCTACAGCTTAATTCATCTACTGTCCTTTACGTTTATAGGGTTGAATGTAAACTGACTCACCAAACTTTTGGGATCTAGAGCTGGTGATAACCAAATAACTACTCCTAAAGATAGGAATGACCTATTTATCAGGGAGAAAATATCTGAATAATTAAAGGAAAAAAAAAAGAGATATATGGACATATTTGCAGCCCAAATAGCATATATTTAACTGTCCTCCTTGCTTAGGAACTACAAATTCCAATTTTCTGCCTTAGAAGCTCGAACTTGCCAACTATAAGTGGCTTTGTAAATAAGTTTGCTAGTTGTTCTTCAGATTTGCCAACTAAAATTGCCTCTTCACCTACCTGTATCTTGCCTTTTCTCTCTTTTCTTCCCCAGTTCTTGCTCTCTGTTCTCTCTTCTTCATCAACATGTTTCCTCTCTTTCTGCTAGAGGCTGTAAGATTTGATATCAGAGTAACATCTGTTAACCATTGTAGTCAGTTTAGCATGATGTCTTTCCTTATGGCTGTGCTCGTTAAGTTTTTCTTGTCTTTCAACAGGTTCTTTTTAAAGATGGCATTTTCCAATGGAAAAGACTTGAGAATCTCATTGTTTTGGCGAAGGAGAATGTTGCAAAGATGAGTAACAACCCTGCATCACAAGTTAAAAATAGGTCTGTTATATTTGCACTCTGGTGTTGTTTGTTCACCACTTGCATTTCAGGTTTGGCATCATTTTGTATGCAAATTATAACAATCAGACTGTTTTAACAGGCAAAGTTCACTTAATTGGCGAGTTGAAAAAAAGTTAGACCTCACGGACACATTAAAAGATGGTGCGCGATTATTCATAGTTGATGCTGGTATTCGTAGACAACTTCTTCTTGCTCTGACAGAAGATTCCCAACTTCACATTCAAGAGGTTTGTTGAGAGACTTGAGACTCTTAGCAGATGATGCTTTGGTCTGTTGTTGGATGTCCAATGCAAGAAAATCTTACATGTTTTATTTGGTTTACAGCTTGTGGATGTCTACCGATTGGTGGAGGATGATGTAGACCTGTCTTCTGTAGCTTTGGAAGTCCTTAGAGGTTTAAACCCCGTACAAACCCATCATTTTAGCTCGTTGCTTTTGCAAGGCTATTCACCCAGATCTTTTTGGTTTTTCTTTTTCTAACAGAGTTTCCATCTTTTACTCGGGACTTTATGCTGTCGTGGACCGAGTCTGTTCTGTCTGACCGTTGACGCATGCTTCCATGCAAAGAAAGCCTTCTGATGCTATCTGCTGAGCAAGCAAAAGTCTGGATTTCCTTTTGTGCTATGTTTGCCAAATCTATTGATTAATCTTTCCTGTACCAATCCTGAGAAAGGATAATGGTTTGTAGCTGAAAATCAACATTCTTCAGGCCTAGTTCTAAATATGTAAATGTTTCCGTGTAGATAAAAATCAACACTCAGGCCTTGATGGCCACTTCTTGTAAATGTTTTCCTTAATGTTAAAAAAGCCTTCCCAGCACCATCTTTTCTTATAACTTCTAGCCATTATGAGCGAACTATCATCTCACGGGGGTATTGGAACTTTCGAGCATCTTCCATCAGAAATAGATCGACTGAAAAAAATGATTGAATAGGTTTTTCTTGTCTATCCAAGGTCGAACAGAACAGTGAAACGGAGCCTGCTGTAAACATACGTATGCTTTTGAAATGAGTCTTTCTAGGACGAAAAGGAAACCGGTATACAATTTAGTTGCCCCTCTCAACCGATTGACCTTCGTACAAGCAATAAATTATATCGCAGCATCGTTTTTTAAAATGATGATGGATGTCTACAAGAAAATGCATGAAAAAACTGATGAATGCACGAAATATAAGCTCCTGAAAGGCTACAATATATCTGAACCCAACCTGGCCTACGGAGTAGAAGAGGGAGGCCTTTGTTCATGTTTTAAATAACCGGATATCTCATACTGAAATCCCAAAGGAAGGGCCTCTCATGAACTTATCAGTCTATCTGGTTTTGGAGAGCCGTGATGTAAATCCGGCCAGACGTGGTTGGTCTACCCTGCTACCTCTTATTATGATGCAACACCTTAGAAAGTGAGTGAGTACTCAGAAACCAGACTTTCTTATAACATTGTTATTTGTGACTTGGAAAAAAACGCTGCCGAAAGATGAAGAAGAGTCTATGGAAGCTGTGCCAGAGAGCGTCGGTGAGAGAAAGAATTCTCGCTACTGCGGCTATTTCTTCTTCGATTGCACGGACACTAGACTGCGGTGCTTTTGCCAAGTCGACACCAAGAGCAGAGGGTGGACTGGTAAACACGCATCAAATTCATTTCCAGCCAACAATCCAATTCGCACGGCATTTTTTCTCGACACCCTGGCTAAAGATAGGTTAGCGTCCGTTTACTTTTACCAATTTCGGACTCTTTATAGTTCGTAAGCTTGTTTTTTTGCTGCAAAATGTGTTCTTTATCATTGAACCCCCAGTTACTGCTGTATGATGCGGTAGGAGCTCAGAAGCGGCTAAGTGGAAACGGAGATAGCGATGACGGTTGGGAAGAGGAGGACGACGAGACCACTGAATCACAGGTAAGGTTTTCTTTTATTTCATTGAAGAGAACAACAGGCGGTAGACTTTGTTCCGATGCTTCTTATGCATATCGTCGAACACCTCCGTTATTGACGAACTGCTGGTCCGCAAGCAAGGTGTTCGATCAAATATCTCCCAATGAAAATGAAGGTGCTTGCTGTCTTCAACTCATGCCGGCATGGACTGCACGCATGTAACAAACAAGAAAGGTAGATATGGGTCCCAATTTTAATTTTTATCTCTTGCTTTCTCCATTATAAAGATTGGCGATGGAGCGGATGGAGGTGGGATTGTACTGAACGAAGATGTTCCCTGGGGTCGTCGCACTCTATCAATAGCCCAGGAGGTCCTCTCTCAATCCACCGATGATGCAGACATCGTTCTTTTTGCCTTCAAAACTTCACCCCGTGGCTTCATCTACCTCCGGCTGGACAAGCTGACTGAGAGGTCTCGTCTCGAACTCATAACGTTGTTATTTATTAACTTGCTACTTCGTAGTTCTTACCCGTTGCTTGGATAGTTTAATTTTAAGTTCTTTTGAGCTTTATAATTGACTGATCTTATTGAAAGTAATGACCACCAGTACCATTATCCGATGATCCTCCCTCGTTTCAATTGTTTCTTTGTATCCTTTACTGTCCTCGTGTTCAGGTATGGCTGTCCAACCATGGAGGAGCTGGAAGCTTTCAGCCGTCTTTACAAGACCCAACTTGAGAAAGTAGGAGAAAGCGGAGAGATACCCAAAGATCTGGCCGTAGAGGTAGTAGTCAGTCCAACTAGCCAAAACTTTCTTGCATGATTTTTCATAGGAGTACCCATCTCAGTAATTAAGCTGTCATTAAGCACAGGTATCTTCTCCTGGGGCAGAACGGTTACTGAAGGTACCCGAGGACTTGCATCGATTCAAAGAGATGCCCGTGAGAGTTGTTTATGTGGATGAAGACTCCTTGCAAAAGGACGGGGTCTTTTTGTTGGATTCCATTGATAATGAGTCCGAGCTGAGCGTGTGGAGGCTGGCAAATGTGAGGGAGAACAGCCAAAGAAAAGGGAAAGCACTCAGTCGAAAGCAGAAGGATTGGAGATTGAGCTTGTCATTCCAAGCAGTGAAAAGAGTAACATTGTATCTTGAATTTTGATCCTGTTTTTTTGTCAAATATAACGCTCGCAGTTGAACAGTAAAGAAACTACATAGAAAGAACAGGGTACACTCCGCGATGATATTCGATCAAATATTCCCTTCAGGTGTTAACAAACCTGGCCGGGATGAAAGGGGTGATATCTACGATACTGGAATGGCCATCCAAGATGAGCTCTGACAGGGCAGCTCCCGTCGCTGGCCCATTGAGAATACCCCAGCAGCTGTGTCCGGTTGCGACATAACACCCCTTGATATCGTGCATCTCACCGATTATTGGCCGACCATCATCGGTACAGGGCAAGAAGCAGGCCTGCTCAGCCCGAACTTCCGCCTCTCGCGGACGCAGGTGGCTCGATACCGTCTCCGCCACTCTATGTAGCATCCTTATGGACTCTGGATTGCCCAAGACTTGCTCAGGGTCGTCAGGTATCTCCACGCCCTCCTCGCTCATCCCACACAAGTACACATCCCCTGCAATTGAGCTCCGGTGATCTAAATAAAGCGAATTCAATGGCAGAGTACTGAGAGAAAAGAGCGGTACAGAGAAGACATCGGTATACCATTGGGGCGGGGATACACCTCGGGCTCCAAGGTTTTGCCGCCGCGACCTGGGAAGTACTGGAGGAAGAGGGCATCCGGAGTTATGGAATCGGGATCGCGCGGACGGAGGACGATGCTATGGGCCTTGAGACCAGAGACCCGGAAAAGGGAAGAGAGAATGGGTAAGCGGGAGGACCAGGGGCCAAGAGCTAAAACGATTGAATCAGCAGGCAAAACTCGACGCCGGTTGATCGGATCTTCGTCTTGGGACTGGATTTTTTCCTTGAACACCACGGATTTCACTCGGCCTCCTTCGACTTGAATTTCCTCCACCTCACCCACGACGAGCTCCACCCGGTGACGGGCGGCCGCGGTGGAGAGGAGGGTACGGGTGAAGAGCTGGGGGTGAACTTGGGCGGTGGTCTCCGGTGTACCAATTACGCGAGGTGCCCCTCGAAGACCATGTCCATCGACCCACTCGGGCAAAGAGTTTTTCCTCTTCGTTTGCTTCCGATCGCCGCTGCCGCCGGCGAATTCGTCCCCCTCTTGGCCCTGGACTGAGAGGCTGAGGGTTCGGAGAGCGCGATAACCGTAGGTTTGAGGACCATCCAGATCGGCAGCGAGGGAGCGGTGGAGTTCAAAGCTCGCACGCGCGAGATCGCTGACGGGTCCACCATCGCACCAGTCCAAGGCCAGGAAACCACCGGCCTTGCCTGAGGCCGCGCATGCCACGGAAGATTTCTCCACGATCGTCACGGCGGCGCCTTTCCTGGCCAAGAAAAAGGCCGTGCAGACCCCGATGACCCCTCCTCCGCAGACCACCACTCGCGGCGGAGCTTCCCGCGTCTTTCCCTCCTCCGTCGCCGGCATAGACATGGTAACGAATTGTGATTTCCGTTTGCCGCGAGTCCGGTTTTGATAATGGATACTGGGATACCCGCGCGTTGTCCAAGCGCGGATGGTTGTGGCCGGTACGCCGGAAATTGTCATCGTTCGTCACCTGTATTCTGTGCTTTATACGGCGGTCGATTCAATTGTCTTTCGCCGAGACCGGGGACACATGGAAGGCTGAAAATATTTTCCGATGCTGTGAGCGGCTAACCGAAATGTTTCTGCTATAACATTGGATCCACTACTGGTAATTGTGCAGTAGAAACTTAGAAAGGGGCCCAAGTATCGACACTGCCGTTTCGACGGTAGCAGGACTTACTGTCAGACCTTCGAGTGGAACATATTGGCTTATAGCCACGCAACTGAGCCCGGATCCGCAGGCCAAATTGCAGCGTGGCCAAAGCAAATCACGGGGCGCTACATAAGCCCTGCACGCCACATAAGCCCCGCACGGGCGGATTCGTGTCTGGGCGGCCCATAAGTTGGCCAGCGGACGATCCGGGCTCCACGGAACTTGCAACTTAAACCTCTTGAAATCCAATTTCTTTTTGTTGTGGCAATTTTATAAAGCTGAAAATGTCTGTTTGGCAGTTTTTTTTCGATGAAAGTTATATTTACTTTGAGCCCAGATCTGCTGGCCAAATTTCAGCGTGGCCAAAACGAATCACGGGGCACCCAAACACGAATCCGCGCACGAATCTGCCAATGCGGGGCTTAGATGGCACCCGTGATTCGCTTTGGCCACGCTGCAATGGCCGGCGGATCCAGGCTCATTTACTTTAACCTGAAACACTGACTTTTGTAAAGTTGGCTCAAGTCTAGTCAGTCATAAGCCTCTCATAAAGCTCAACATCTTCATTTTATGCCATTTTTTAAAAACCACCAGTACATCGCGCAGAACGTATTTGCTCGGTTAACCACGTGACTTTGTCTTATCAAGCATCATGTTGGTTTGCATTAAATCCCAAAAAATAAAAAATAAAAAATAAAAATAAAAAACTAAACAGGCAAAATGAATAAGACAAAAGAAAGCAAAAGATGATGGACACAGCGAGTGGCCAAATAAGTAAAATCAAGTAGCTGTACACTGTCGCGGAAAAGAAACAACAGCCTTCAGGCAATGCACATTACTTGTGGGAAGGCTTCTGCTCCTGTATCATTTACAGAACGATGTCTAGTTCATAAACGTATTCTTTGTTGACCTAAGCAAGGTAATTGTATATTTGTGGGTTGTTCTTGTCTCGCTCCAAATACTCCCTGTCAATGAGGCTCTCGATCCTTTTCTTCAAGTCCGCCGGTTTTATTGGAAATTTGAGCTGCAAGCAACCACACGCTATCAGATCACATTTCTCCAAAAGTAATCAACCAAAAACAAAAGACTTTACAAACATCAGCTTGAATTGAGTAGATCAGGAAAGTTCAACAGAAAGTCAAGCTCATCAAACAAGGGGTTTACCTGCTGGAAAAGTTCGGTTATCAATAAGGTGTGGCTTAGTACTTTCCTGGTCTTCATAATACGAACAATTGCTGCATCCACCTAGAATATAACAGGACCAAAGGCATGAGCATGCAAGTGACTTGATCAAACGGTTCATATGAAATTGCCTTGTTAGCAAAGTTAGTTGTTAGAAGTCAAGTTATGTATTAGCAAGAAATTTAAGCATAGGGTATGTGTGTGCATGTAAAGAATAGTTGCTAGAAGTCAAGGAAGTCTGTCCACGTAATGAAATGGGTTAAGCGAAAGTAGTTTATGAAGAGAACAACTTTAATAACAACCATATGTTCAATCCATAATGGAAAGAGAGCCATCACCCATATGTAACTAAAAGGGTAGCGGAAACTTTTTTGTGAAAGAAAGCCAAATTTTACGATATACTGAAGGTATCATGTCTTTGCAAGTAATTTCTGGAAGGGGCACCTACTCTTCTTCTAGGATCACAATGAATGAGCAAATTTTCAGACCAAAAGCCAATGCGCCAAGGTGAATATTTATGCTCCAGCAAAATTATCAAAAGTACAAAATGCGAAGATTTGTATTTTTTTAACAAAATAAAATATCACAGATCCAAAGGCAAGGAAGTCCCCACAACAAGACATTGCTGCAAGAAACAAGCTCTAGGCAGGGGTGTAAACAAAAAAAAAAGTTAATTCCATATATATCATCCTAGTAATAATCAGTAGATCTTGTATATTGTATGAACAATATTATCAAGAAATTATTATATTAAATTTGCTAATACAATCAACTCCGCAGGTGTAGCACTTTTGTCAATATAGTAGAACTGCAAAAGAAGTAGCAAAATGGAAGAGATCTGGCAGTAACCAGGCTAATAACAGAAGAGTAGCCCTGTATAAAGGAATTTCACAACTTGCATTTTAAACCCCATTATCATTATCATTATTCAACAACCATTTCCTCTCTCTTATTGGCGTAACATCTTAATCCCAGCCAGCAAGGCTCAGGCCTCCAATCCCCGCGAGGCCAGGGTTCCCAATTGAGGACCCATCAAAATTCAATTTTAAAGAATGTTGATTAAAGGGGTTCGATGCAACCATAACAGCTGGTTTTGGGGCTGAAAACATTATCACCTTGCGCCAAAACTTTCTTATCGCTGATTGAGGAAGGGAGGAGCCCATGCAGGCCAGCTACCCACTACATGCTGGGGCAGAAACACTGATTCAACAGTGGCTGAAACAAAGGTTGACCCCTAGCCTTTATGGAATCTCAATCTGACGAGCCTAAATGATTAAGAAGCGATTGAGGCTGACTCTTTGATTAGTCTGCTAGAGTCATCATAGTGCCAACCAATGGAGTTGATGAAATAGAATGAAACCCTAGTGCATCTGGGCTCTTCTGAGTCTCATCTTTCTACAAGTTCCATAATAACCAACCACAGGAAGTAAATCCCCGTGAAAGTACAGCATGGAAGCTGTTATGCCAATGACGGGTACACAACAGTTCTTATGGACAGCCTCCCTTGCAAAGATATTAACTTGTGAGGAACTGAGAAAGAGGCCAAAATCTGGAGAGCGCCCTCTGTAAATTGTGTAATGAAGATGACATGCAACCACTTATTGATGCATTGCACTTTTAGCAAGTGTGGAACCATTTCTTAAAGAAGTTTGGAGTAGCACTATGCATGCCAAGCACCTTCCATAATCTACTTCACCACTGGTACAAATGCCAAGCACCTTTCCTCGCTGCCATCCCTTAGCAATTATGGAGGGGGAGAAACTCCAGAGTCTCTGAAAACAACAGCAGCTCAAGTGGAGGTATCACAAAAAGAAGCATGCATAACATTCTCATATGGGTTGGTAGTGGTACCACCCAAAAACTCTCCCCTTCCCAAGCTCCATAACCAGAAAGCATTGGAATGCTGCCATACATCTCAACTACACCAAACCTCAATCATGGAAAAAAGGAAACCTCCCCCTTTGGCTGATTAAAACTTAATTTTGATGGATCATCCCTTGGAAACCCAGTGCCAACTGGGGAACATCTCAGACAAAAATGGGTTCATCATGACAGCCTTCTTAGGTCCAATGGGTTCTTGTACATCAAATGAGGCTGAAACGGGCAAAGGACCAGTATACATTGAGGGAGACTCAGCTTGGTGATCAATTGGGCAAGAAAAACCTCAAGCCCATCATGGAGATTAAAATCAGTTTTCCAAGAAATAGCTTATTCTGAAGCTCATAGACACTCATGTAAATTGATTTTACTTAATGAAACAAATTATCACTGTTCACAAAAAAAAAAAAAAAAAAAAAAAAAAAAAAACCATGAAATATATGATAGCTCTTTTGGATGAACCTTCACTTCGTCCAAAATACCTAGATATGATAATTCCAAGGCAGATAAGCTAGCAAAGTAGGAGTATGTAAAGATCATTTTGTATATGGGCCTTGAGGCTTTGTAAAACCATTCTTGTAATTCTTTTCTGAATGAAATAAAATTATCATTTTTTCAAAAAAAAAAAAAAAAGAGAGAGAGACTTCCATTCTGTAATTCCCTGATGACACAATAGTGTTATGCGAGGGGATTGAGAACCAAGTCACAAATATCAGAGCCCTATTGCTAATTTATGGGCCGACATCTGCATAAACCATCAATTTGACAAAATCAGGCTCCTTGGGAATACGTTGCACCAATTTTGAGCAAACCCTTTGGGCTGAATTTCTAGGCTGTAAATATTACAGCTACAACCTACTTATTTGGGACTCCCCCTATTTACAGGAAGGATAACCAAAGCACATTGGCAGCCTTTCTTAGACAGATTTCAACATAGACTAGAATCTTGGAAGGGCCAACTTCTAACACAAGCTGGGAGAGTAACTCGGATGATTTAGTGCTAGCTGGCATTCCTAATTATTTGCTATCATGGTTATACTGCCCTAAAAGTGTGTCCAAAAGCCTGGAAGCTTACCAAAGGAAGCTTTTTTGGTTAGGGTACAAAACAAATTCAAATATCACCTGGTAAAACGGGAAATAGTATGCACCCCAAAAGAAAAGGAGGGTTGGGTATCCAGAAGGTGAATGAAGTCAATTCAGCACTGTTGGGTAAGTGGGTGTGAAGATACTCCAATGCGAGAAATGCTGTGTGGAATTTTTTTTTTTTTTTTGAAACAGTGAAGTATTATTGCTTTATAAAGAATAAGAATTGTGGTTTACAAAGGCAATGTTTGCCTTGTTACAAGCATATTTCGGTTTATACCCTCCTAAGCTAGATTATCAGTTACGGAGTTTGCTGACCTAGGCACTCTAGACCAGCATACATCCAGATCTGTTACATTTTCTATAATCTCTTCCATTTCATGCCTTAATCTCCATGGGGGGTGCGAGGTTTGACTTGCCCACTTGATCACTAAAGTGGAATCTCCTTCAAGGATTACTGATTTCATCTCGTGTTGCTTGATTATTCTCACTCATGTTAATAATGCTTTGGTTTCTGCCTCATTGGAGGTGCATTGTCCTACTGGTCCTGAGTAATTGAGTAGGCATTGACCTGCACTATCTTTAATAATACCCCCTACACCCGCCGGACCTGGATTGCCTATTGAGGAGCCATTGAAATTGAGTTTGATCCATCCTTCTGGGGGTGGGGTCCATTCAACCACTGGCTTGGGTTTTTTAGAACATAAGAGGATTATCTTGCCCCCGTGTTTGCAAATGATTGAGCTTAGTACTGGAGGTAGTTTGCCTGTCGTGCCACCCCATAGGAGTATATTGTGTATTGCCTTCTCGACTACTCCTAGTGTAGAACAATGTCCTCCAAAGGTTCGAGCATTTCTTTCTAACCATAATTGCCATGGTACTGCTACCAATACTGCTCTCCATAGTATCTTCCCACAAGCTGGAAATGGGACTTGGTACCACTACTGCAATAGCTGCCCATATGTGTTTGGTGGCATTAGATGAAGATTGAACTTTTTCAATAAAGCACTCCATACTTCTCTGCTGAAATTGCAATGAAGTAGCATATGGTTGCAGTCTTTCTCCGCAGAATCACAAAACTTACATAGAGAATTAACAACGCACCGTCCACTATTTGTTAGTTCGCTGCATGTGACTAGTTTGGCCTGGGCTGCTGTCCATGCAATCTGCTGAACTTTTAATGGTCCTGTTAGCTTCCAGGCTAGATGAGCTGCAGTGTGATTCACCAAGGGTGTTTTATACAGCTTGTAGATGGAGGCTACAGAGAAGATACCAGATGTACATGGGCTCCAAATCACTTCATCACCACCTCTTCCTGTTATGTAGACAGTCTAATTGTAACATGAGGTTAGCTGCCTCATCTGTCTCTGCCTCACTGAGTCTTCTTCTTAGCAGTACGTCCAGTTTAATTCAAGTATGGGGTGGATGAATCCAACTAGTTTCCAAAAGTATGAGAAACCAAGCCTCTCCCATATGGAAAAACATCATCTCAATGGTTGGATTTGTATAGCACCATACCAGATCTCATGCAAGAAGAGGTGACAAAGTCAGACTATGGTAGGACTATTGGTTTGGAGATGCCCCTCTAAAGTCATCTTTACATTCATATATTTGCTGGCCAGAAATAAGAACACAACTATCCAAGACTCAAGAAGGTCAGGAGGATTCATGGGACCTCCAACTGAGAAGAGGTCTGAATGATGAAGAAGCACTAGTTTCTGGATTGATTTTTCTTTTGAGCTCAAAGTATATATATCTGACAGGGGGGAGGATGAAATCGTAAGGAGTCCAACTCCCTCAAGGCAATACTCAATAGCATATATCTATTCCTTTATGACTTTCAGTCACTTCATGAAAGCCCAGCAAATGTAATATGGAAACTTCCATGTCCACGGAAGGTACATCAATTTATTTGGGGTAGCATACTATGAAAAAATACCGTCATGCAACCAGCTCTTTACCATGCCAGACTCTTTCCGCCAAGTGGTAGCTCAATGGTATGCATATTCATGCCCCTTTTGTGCGATAATACTCAGAAGCCAACCCTTGGCATCATTGGATTGAGAGAAACAACAGAACCTTCAAAGGAAAAAGCTCTTCAATCATCATACTCAATGCCACCATCAGGAACATTATGCTATGGGCATGCACATTAAGAAAAATGCCTCCTTTTCCCATGGCACCCTTAGAAACATTGGCACAAAATAGCTCAATTTTCAAATTACAAACCTAATGCAGGAATAGAAACCACCACCAAGAAACCATCTAAAGCTCAACTTCGATGGATCTTCACTATGAAATCTGGGCCAAGCAAGCATAGGAGCTATCCGAGACAGCGAAGGAAAACTTGTAGATCAATTTTCCGGGCCAGCTGGTCACTACACATCAAATATAGCTGAAGCAAAAGCTTTACTCATGGGAATACGGTTATGCAAACCCAACTCAGCAGTCCCTCTAATAGTTGAAGCTGACTCCGCACTTGCTCTACGGTGGGCAGGTAAATCTAACCCTCCACCATGGCAACTAAAAGGCCTCTTTCATGACGTTTTTGGCATCTGTATGGACTGGAATATTAGCTGGGCAAAGATACAGAGATCTGCTAATCCCTAGCAGACAAACTAGCAAAAGAAGTGGTCAACATAGATAGGGCTTTAATTGTACTGGTTCCTCAGTCACCTACCAAAATGCTTTGTAAAAATACAGCAAAATTCCTCTGATTTTGTGATTGGTTCTTCAAGAAATCAATAAAGTTTTCACCATTCTCAAAAATAAAAAAAATAAAAAAAAGTTTAAAGCAAACCCAATATACACCATACAAAATAAAACCTATCAAGCCACCTCGCGAACTTGCAATCTGAATCCGAAAAGACTCAGGTTTGGCTAATTTCTCCTATCAAAGCTACAGTCCAAACTCAGATTCAATTCAAATTCATCTATAATCGAACCAAACTGAAGCTTGAACTGAACCAAGCTTGAGCAGAACCAAGCTCGTACTGTTGTGAGCCAATTTGATTTGATTCCTTCCCATTTTTTTTTTTAAAACAATGTCTACTTTCATTGAATGTGAGAATGTTTAGTACATCAGTAGTATACATTTGGTACAAACTTTTTAGGAGGAAAGCCCCTGGCTTTATATCAGATTTCTAAGAAAGCTCTATTACAATGCTTGGTCTCATTATTCCTTCTTTAGCCTCCTTGTCTGCTGATAAATTTGCTGAGCGTGAGATTTTTTTTTTGAGAATCGCGATGATCTTTATTCACTTATAAGATAATACAGTAGGCACATAGTGATACACTAGTGTACATGCAAATCGCTTTAGAGTTTGGAAAGCATTTAAGTGCACACGGAGCTAAGCTTTGGACATCATTAAGTGCTGAGCGTGGGATTTTAATCCATTCTGTAGTCCATCTCGAGGTACTAGAGTATATCTCATCAAAGATATATTTTAACTCCAAAAGGGGGGGAGGGGGGAGGGTTGTGATTCTTTTTTACCAATTGATGACTAACATGGAATCACCTTGGATTTGAGCAGGGCTGCCGAAGTGTTGATTTATCAGTTTGATTCCTTCCTTTAGGGCCATTGCCTCAGCCCTATTACATGAGTAGCGTGCTGCTGGGCCTGAGAAATTTAGAAGTATTTGTCCATTTCAGTCTCAAAGTACCCCTCCTATGCCTGCGGGGCCCGGATTACCAGAAGAAGCTCCATCAAAATTCAGTGCTATCCAGCCCTCTTGTGGTGGTTTCCATTCTTGCATCACTGTTGGCTTATGCGTTGTAAAGTATACTATTTTTTCCCAGTGTTTTCGAATGATGGAGATAGGGATGGGGGGTAGTTTTTGTGTGGCATGGGCCCAATTTAGGGTGCTTCTCAAGAATTTCTCAATTATCCTTCTTATCGGCTCACTTTTCCTTTGGAAAATTCTTGAGTTCCTTTCTAACCAAATATGCCAGGGTACTGCTGCAATGGCTGTTTTCCATAAAATTTTGCCACATTCAGGTAGTGGACATTTAGCCCATTGCTGCAGGAAGCTTCCATAGGTATTGGGGACACATAGGCTGATGTTGGATCTCTTAAAGGTTTTGTTCCATACTGCTGTGGTGAAACTACAGTGTAGTAGTAGGTGATTGCAAGTTTCCTCTTGCTCACCACAGAGTTTGTAAAGGCTATCTATTAATGGCTGACCCATTCTCATGAGCTGATTTTTTTGAGGAAAGATTATTGCATAGCAATTGCCAGATTACATATGTTTTGTACTTCTACAGGATTAGGGAGTTTCTAATACAACCATAGATTGTAGCTGAACTCCCTGTTTAGCTAAAGCATCTGCTGCACTACTTGCTGATCTTGGCTTACAATATATGGTGTAATCTAGAAGGTCTAGAATCTCTCTAATTTCTCTTACTATGTAAGCAAATCTCCCGGGGGGTGGAGTTTCCTTTGCCCCATGAAATTACTGATGAGGAATCACCCTCCACTTCCAATCTTCCCTGAAATCTTTGTTTGAATAGCCTCAACCCATATAGAAGACCCCAGACCTCTGCTGTGGTGGAGTCTGAGTTCCCTAGCGGGTCGTTGCATGCTAGTAGAGTCACTCCTGCATTCCTAATCGTTCCTCCAAACCCCGAGGGATAGGGGTTCCCAAATCATGCGTCATCAAAATTTAGTTTGAGTGATCCACTTTCAGGTGGTGTCCAAATAACCATGTTTGGCGGTCTTGCTGAGTTGCCCATAGCGGCCAATTCTGTCCTATTTTGTATTAATCCCATTCCTCGTATGTCTTTGAATTGCTTGAGTGAACTCATCCACTTGATCATTTTCTCCTTGATGGTACTGACCATTTCTTCATGTTCCCTTTCCTTAGAGTGGAATACTCTCTGGTTTCTCTCTGTCCAAATGCACCAAGGTATGAAAATTTTACAAGATTCCATCATGAGTTTACCTAGTTTCCTAGGCGTTGCCTGCCTCAACCGGGAGACCAACTCAGGGAGGGGAGAACTTCTTTTTCATGAGCTGATCACAGGTTAGGATTCTAGATTTGGAAGCTACGCAAAAGAAATGTTGGAATTTTCTGGGTACGGGCAATTTCCATGGAATACTCTTAGGAGGCTTGTCCTTAGTCCTCACCTGGTTATTCATTATCCTATACATGCTAGCTACAGTGAATTTACCGGTTGGGCAGGCACTCCATACTAGTTTATCCATACCATTCCCAGATATATATTTTGATTCTAGTTGTTGTAGTAGTGCTGCTATATCAGAGTTTCCTCGTCTCTCAAATGGCTCCTGAAATTTAGAGTCCATGATTGTTCAGGGGATCTGGTTTCAGCAATGGTTGTGTGCTTGTTAGCTGCCAATGTAAATAGATTAGGATATATTTCCTTGAGTGGCCTGTTATCTGCCCATGTGTCTTCCCAAAAGCGCACTCTGCTGCCTTCTTTCACATGGAATCAAAGGTGTGGTTCTACTAAGGGTATGGACGTCAATACTGCTTGCCATAGGGGGGAGGTACTATGAAGGTTAACCTTAGGTCGCCAGTCTAATCCATTTGTTCTGTATTTGGTCCTTATCACCTTTCGCCACAGGGCTTCTTTTTCATAAGCATATCTCCATAACCATTTACCAATTAGTGTCATGTTCATCAATTTTAACCTTTTAATCCCTAAGCCACCTTCTTCCTTGGCTTTGCATACTTGACTCCATATGACTAATGGGTACTTAAATTGGTTTTGGGAGCCACACCATAGGAATTTCCTTTGTATGGTCTCTAATTCCTTCACCACATTAGAAGGGCATGGAACAAGTGAGTTGATATCCAAATAGAGACAAAAAAAATGTTCATAAATCCCCATTTGACCAAATATTTTTCTAGGCTGTAACAAGGCACAATTGTTATTGAAAACTGCATCTCCGCAACTATCTCTGCGCGTGTTATTGACTATGCTGATCGAATGCTACCATCAATATCTCTCTTAAAAAATAAATAAATAAATATTAAAAAAGGAATCAGGCAAAAAGATAAATAACATAAATATATTTTAAGGTTCTCAAAAAAAAAAACATAAATAACATAAATATATTTTAAGGTTCTCACAAAAAAAAAACATAAATAACACAAATCGACAAACCTGATACTGACGATCTTGGAACACTCTTTCTGTGGTGCTAGTATTCTCTTCAACAGTTTCCTTCATCTGAATTGCATTCACCTGGAGCATAAAAGGAATACAGTTCATGTTTCACCTCAAAACATGATATTTGGTATTTTATTTTTTACAATTTGAAACAGATGAATATACCTTTATACGATAAAGAGGTGCACTAAATTCTTCATTGAAAACAAACAAGTCACTATCCTCAACTTCTCTGCCTTTAGGAAGCTGCAAACCCAAAAACAGAGTTTCCATTTTAAATTTTCAGACAACATGACATTGTAACCAAACGTGTAAACATACTCTAGGAAAAGAGAAACCACACACCTTCTGTAACACGCGGACCTTTCCACAAGCAAGTGACTGCAAAGTCCTCCTTAATTCTTTATCTTCTATACCAGTAGATTCCTTGATATCTTGAAAAATAAGCCTTTGTGTATCATTGAACAGCATCAAGACGACAGTCTAGTGAGAAAGTCCAACGGAAAACACAAAGAACAATTAGAAAGATAAAATTTACAGAAAAACCATCTGCCTTCTGAAAGACATACAAGAAAGACGCACACCTGAAAGAGAGAAACTGCCAATTCTTTTTTCCCTTTTGGAAACTCTGCTTTTAATACACAATGACCCAATGAATTTTGCCACATCAGACGCCTCCCACTATACTTGCTTAAATAGAACTCTTTGAAAATGTCCTGTCAAACCAACAGATGACCTTTAGTAATGAAATGAAAGACAAATTGCCAGGACTAAACAATGATATTCATATATGAAGAAGGACGACAACCTGATAGACATTCAGTTCATGAGGAAGACGAACATCCATCGGAGGGTATGTTGGCCAGTACCTGTCATATTTAATAGCCAAGTCAAACCAAAAAGGTTCTGCACCAACATCAGAAAACTATTGGGAATCATGTTCATGGCATCAAAACTTGGAAAAATGAAGGTTGTAAAGATACGGCCAAGGCTCATCTAAAAATTATTTTTTGAAATGAAGGCTCATCTCAAAATGACTAGCCCAGTTAGCAATCCACTTTCCTAACAAATAAGTGGGGGTTCATATTGGTCAGTTATCGATGTGGGACAATTCTTTCACTCCCCCTCAACTGTAGGGCGTCTACCTCCTAAATGTGTACTATTGTGATTAGAGGCCAAAGCACGAGCACCTACTCTAATACCATGTAATATAACTAAACACAAGAAAATTAGAGAGAGAGAGAGAGAGAGAGGGAGAAGAGGGAGAGGGAGAGAATGAAAGATGAGAGATGTTAGCAAACCAGAAGAGAGAAAAGCTCACAATTGAACTTCAACTCATTTATCGAATCACAATAGTTAAATGACAGAAAAAGGTCAAAACATATGTATCCACACTTCAAGCTACAAAACAGAACTAAAAAAATGAAAGATATACTTTTTGACTTCTAGTGAAGAAATATATTCAACTAAGAAGATATACCCAGGAAATGACCAAAACACTGCAGTATCAAGAATGGAAAAATTAAATACAATGAAAGAAATGGCATCACCCACCCAGTTGTCAAGACATGGACACTCATCTCAATCCCTGTTGGTAGTTTTGTCCTGGCTTGGGATGACTGTTTAAAGGACTCATTTATTTCCTTTGATAACTCTATATCCTGAAACAAAGCACCAGAATTTAGAGATACATCAAATGCAAGCACTGTATCTATATATATATATATATATATATATATATAGAGAGAGAGAGAGAGAGGAGGGATAGCCTACACATATGTGTAGGAAATTATTTCCTACACGTACTTTTTAAAGAAAAGGGCACTTTGCAAAAGTGATTTGCAACTTTATTCACTTTTACAAAAATGCCCCTCACATTTATTACATTGACTTCCCTTTCCTTCTTTAAAAAGTGCTTGTAGGAAAAGATTTCCTACATGTAAGTGTAGGAGATCTTTCCTCATATCCTACATTTTAGTGTAGGAAAAAGTTTCCTACACTCAAATTTAAAGAAGATAGGAGGGGCATTTTTGTACTGTGAGTTGGAACTTTATTCACATTTACAAAAGTACCCCTCACATTCATGAAAATGGCTCCATTACCAAAATAGAGATGGACACTTGCTAAAACAAATTAAATTAAATAATCATCCATTCTTCAAAAAAATCTAGACATGGACCTGATTAATTTGCTTAAGGAAAGAAGTCATCAAATTACTGCATGACGCACCTTGAACATTCCCTCAAGTTTATTGGTAAACTGGCTACCACATTCAGTTTTGAGCTGAAACAACAAACACATGTACTTGTTGGCAAAAGGATCATGGCATATCAGAGAGAAAGAGAGAGATGTGCTAACTATAAGTGTTTTACCCATAAATTTAAGCATACTTTAAGAGCCCAAAATCCATATTGCACAACCAAATATCAATCAATAAAAATATAGTAATCTTGCTCAACTTAGAAATTAAAAATGCATCAACATATGATGCCAACTTGGTTAACCAGCGACATTGAAAAATTATTTTCTCTGGCTTTGGATCAATGCTTCAGACTATAAGACCTTAATCAGGAACTTCGAATATATAAGCATGAAAAATTACCTTTGAGATCATTGACTTCTCAGCATCAATCGAGGCACTTTTACCCAGAAGTAACCTCTTTGCAAGATCTTTCTTGTAGAATGCTTCAAAGACATCTTTACCCTGTGTTAGCATAAAAGCTTTATAAGAATCAAACACTGAATTAGACCATCTTTTAGCAGAAATGTGCTGATAAAGAAGCAAATAACATTTTTAGGGAAAATGAGAGCTGGAAAGGAGCATTGAGATCTTCTAAAAGGATCAAGAAGGTTGCATGTTATGAACAATAGTAAGAAAGGCACCAAAGATCTTTGAGGAGGGAAGAAGAAGGTTGCCTGTATAAATCGAAACAAAACCAAAACTTTATCAAGAGTGCTCTCCAACTCCTCTTCAGAACCGCCCTTGTTACCAGCACGAAGTTTCTCATCCAAATACTTAGCAATCAGCTCAGCCGGCCGGTTCTATAAATGAGACCAAACATATATCATTTGAAGCTCAAAATAGAACTAAAGAATGAATACAACCTACCACCCAATTTGTGGGATGCAATCTACCACAAAATATGTGGCAATCAAGCATAACCATCACTTGGCACTGGGGTTGGCAACAGATCCGCCTTCAGGTTTGCATTCCTTAACCCATCCCTGACCTGCGGGTTGGATTTGGGACCCAAACCTGAAATTTTAAGGCCGGGTCGGGTTACCCCAAAACCCGACCTGATGCCCACCCTTAAAGCCATCTGGTGTTTCACATAGTAAGGAAAGGTAAAATAGAGGAATAAGAGAGCAATATTAAGAGAAATGGAAAACAAGGGCACAGGTTATAGTAGTAGGAAGAAAGAAAAGGTGACAAGAAGTAATATAAATTTACAACACAGTTTGAGATAATCAAATTCCTTTGATAGTTGACAATCAATTGCAAAGAAAATTAAAAAAGAAATATGAAACAAATATTTACTTTCTCATGTCAAGCGAACGTGTTTGTGAACCTTTCAAGCCGAACTCAAAAAAACTTGAGTTCGGCTCATTTCAAAAAACGAGCTTGACATTATGCTCAAAATCGGCTCAACCTCATTAAAAAATGAGTCCAGTCAAGCTTAGACCGAGCCAAATCTGAACTGTTCGCGAACATATTCAGCTCGCGGCCACCCCTAGTCCCCTTGGACACTGAAACCGCTGTTTGATAAGGTAGAAGACATTGCCGACTGGCAAGTTACATGGATCAAGGTCCCTCCATCAGACAACTCTGCAGCTGATTGTCTAGCTAAGCGAATTACCAAAAGATCAGTTCTCACTAAATACACCGAACACACACAACAATGTAACTCTGTTGTGAAGTGGAAAAACTTGTACACTATCTTTGTATCATTGTAACCTTGTATTTTTTCTTTAAAAGTTGTCAATGAAAGCCAACACTGATTCCAAAAAACTAGACCTTGTTCTATGTTCAAATGACGTAATTACCCCTATACAAAAGCATTTTATGTAATTTTGCTCACTTTATTTTGAGAAACAGAGAAACCTTTACTTTTATTGATCATGCACTGAAATAAAATCAATTAAAATGCTTTTAGAATCAAATTGTACAGTCAAGAGTGTATGAGAGGCATAGGGGGCAATTGAGATAAATTCTACTTGTGGTACTCCTTTCTTAGCTAGCTTGTCTGCAAGCAAATTAGTTGATCTAGGTATATCAGACAAGATAACTCGGCATTTGGAAGTCTTTTGGTAGATCTCATCATATACTGCTTTGAGCTTCCAAGGGAGGTGTATTTTCTTACCCAGCCAATTGCTAACTTTAATCACCTTCCATTGCAATACATGTCTGGGCGGTTAATTGGCAACACCAAAGGCCAACAAGGAGTGGATCTGTTCAGCGTCATCAAAAGATTTTTGGTCCAACAGGCCACAGTAAGTTGTTACGATCGTAAAATAAATTTTTTCATTATTTTTTGAGATTTTTTTTTTCATTATTTTTTTTTAATTGTTGATGTCTTTTTATTGATAAAAAATCAGTAATTTATTTACTTTTTTTTTTTCATTATGCCTGAAGTTAATAATAGGAAGTACAAGGTTGCATAGGCCCCTTAACCGTGGTTTGTGATTTTGACTCAAGAACCAAATTAAATACCTGAAAATCCAAGTTGGGTCCGGTCAAATTCCGGACTCAACTGAACTTCAACCAAGTCAATAGGGATAAGTGCCATTACAGATGGTACAAGTCTACCCCCACCTTAACCAGAAATATCAAAAAGTTTGAATCAATTATCCAAGTCACCTCCAACTCAGCCAAATTGTACAATCACCCCTTTAACTAGTTTTATGTGTGCATATATTCTTCTTTCTCCTCAATTTTTCCATCTTGTTTCTTTTTCTTTCTTCTCAAAGCACTCAATTTTACATTTCCAACTTTCCATGAATTTGAAGTAAGATTTTTGCTGCAATGAAACTTTGGCCTTTGAAGTGTTCTAGTATGGATTAGAATTTAATTCATAGAAGGAAACTGCAATGAGAAAAATCATAATAACTTCCATCGATATATTCTCATCCTTATGTCAATTAAAAATAGAGATCAAGCAATTAAATGTAAGTAAATATTTACACCCATTGCCCTCTCCTCAAGAAAAAGAAACAATAGACAGACATGAGAATGCAGTTCATTGAGCTTGTCCATACCTGACGAAGATTAATGAGATGTTCGAAGGCATCCTTTATGGTGTTAGAAAAGGCCTCATTTTTGGAAAAGCTGAGTTCCCATATGGTGTCAAGGGATGCCTTGAACTCTAGGAGACAAGACACCAAATCTTTGTCTTTCTCCTCATCCATGATGATCCCCTGACCAGTCCCACGGATGTATGAGCTCAAGGCTTGTCGAAGTGATTCAAGGGCATTTACTCTTGAAAATAATCCATACATTCTGTGAAGGTCCTCAATACGATTTGTATCCATAAGCGTTGTGAATCCCTAACAGAAGTCCAAGACAAAGATTTCAGCATTCTTCAACCGAAAGCATCACTGAAAAGTCTAAAACAGCATTCATCAATGAAATCTGTCAGCACCACATCACCTTATCAAGAATTGCAGATGTATGACGATCAAGAAGTTGTCTTTCTGCCGTAGCTACCAAAGGTTTCTTTGTACTGGCATCAAGGTACAGTAAACATCTTTCATGTTCTTCATGCAACCTTAACTGCAGGTATACAATTCACATCTTGCTCATTTCTTATTAAGATTCACAACAGAACTTCAGAGCAAAAGAAAACTCATTACAAAGACAGGAAGGGCAATGATAACTATAAATATGGAGACACATCTGCTCATGAATGAAATAAAGAGGTTTTATAAATCACTTTATTCACCTCTACATGCTGTAAGTACGCGGTAACATTGTCTTGCTGCATGCGCTTCACACCCTCAGCAGCATAAAACTCAGATGTGCACTCAAGAAACGGCTTCTCAAAGCTTTCTGTGTAGATCCCTAGGGCAGTGAACATCTTTAGAAGATGATTTAGAAGTGACCTGTCAATTGTTTCACCCAACCTGAAAAATCAAGAACAGTGTTATCACAGGAATGAGCAACTAATCTCTGAACAACAATAATGCACTTGAAAGTTCAAATAGTTCCTTTCACCAGCTACCAAGTTGAACAGTAATCAATTATCTGAACAAGATCTGAAAAAATTGAAGAAAAATTTCTTTTCTAAGAATATTTATTTCTAGATACACAACCAAATACCTCAAGTCCCCCTGACAGGCTTTCAACCCCAGATCTAACATAAATTTAGATTTGCATCCAATTTAGAAGCAAAGAAGGTAATGCTAGCCAATATCTCTGACACTGATTATCAATTGGGTTATGTGATAAGCTCTGAACTAGCACTCTCACAGTTTCCTCGTTAAAATGTTGATGGTAAATTTTAAGGAAACGAAAAGAGGATGCAAAAGATACGACCATGTTTTAGCAAGAAAACAAAAACTTGTAGGATTTCTATCCAAAGCTCATAGAACGTGGTAGAATATAGGTTAACTAAGAATACAAATAGAATTCTTAGGTGAAAAGAGAGATGAGAGGAGCGGGAGGAAGTGAAGCACCGACTGGAGAAACTCTGCAGCCACCGTGGGAAAAGGAGAAAAAGGTCATATAGGAGGATATCAAACTTACCTCTCGCGATAGATGGAGAAGTGCGCTACTACAGAAGCTTAGGCTCGTCGATCATTACGCTGGTGCCCAAAAAGGAGGGAGCAGAAGATGTACGTGGATACCGCCCTATCAGCCTGATCTCGGGTCTTTATAAGATCACCAGGAAAATACTTGCATCCCGTCTCAAGCAAGTCTCTGCATCCATAATTAGCCTGCATCAAAGAGCCTTTTGTCAAGAACCGGCAGATCCTAGATGTCGCCATGCTTATACACGAAGCCATTCACTGGTTCAAAAAAGAAGGTAAGTCGACCTTCATATTGAAGCTCGATTTAGAAAAGACATTCGATCATGTGAATTGGCGATATTTGGATCTCATAATGAAGAAGATGAACTTGGAACCAAATGGAGGATGTGGATTCAATCTTGCCTAGCTTCAGCCCGATTCTCTATGGCGGTAAATGGGGGCTTATTCGGTTGCTTTCCGAGCAGCAAAGGGATTAGATAGGGGGACCCTCTATCCCCCTTGCTGTTTAACATCACAGCGGAAGGTTCTACAACTTCTTTGAATAGCTGATACACATTGGGTGGCTTGCGAACCCTCTGTCGGAGGATGAACTTTCGATAGTGCAATTTGCTGATGATACGGTTATCTTTTGCGAAGGTAATATCGAGCAAGTAAAACGATTAAAGGCTGCACTACATCTATTGGAGTGCATGTCGGGGCAAAAGGTGAATTGGGGCAAGTCAAAGCTATTAGGAGTCAATGTTGCGAGAGGGCTTATGGAAGAAGTTGCCGATTCTCTGGGTTGCAGCATTGGAGAACTCCCAATAACTCATCTACCCCTCTTCGAAGGAAGGATTTGCAAACAACTATAGGATCCAATATTAGAAAGGTTACATAGACGATTATCGGCATGGAAAGGAAAACACCTATCCAAATCTGGAAGGTTAGTACTCCTAAAATCCTCATTGATGGGAGTACCAACCTTCCTACTTTCTTTCCTTCATTACCCCAAAGTCGTGGCGCGGGATATGGAATCGATAATGAAAAGATTTTTTGAGGGGTGCAACAGAAGACTTTTAAGTTCCATCTAGTGCGATGGAAAGAAATATGTCAAAAAAAGGACGAAGGATTAGGGGTCAGGAATATAAGAGACTTCAATAAAGCATTTCTACTAAAATGGTGTTGGTGCCTCAATGAAGACTACAAAAGCCCATGGGCAAAGCTTGTAAGAAGGAATTTAAATGCCAATGAAGGCGACTGGATACGGGGAAGACACTCTACTAGAAGACTATCACCGATATGGAGGAGCTTATATAAAATGTTCTGCACATTTGAGCAAAATATCAGATTTCTCCCCGGCAAAGGAGACTGCACCCTTTTCTGGGATGACTTATGGATTGGCGAGACCCCATTGAAGGAACAATTCCCGCATCTATTTGCATTGGCGAGAGAACGAGAGACCATGGTAGCAGTTGTTATCCACAACCAAGATGTCAATACAATAAACTGGAATCGGATCTTCTGGAGGGAGTTAAGGGATCAGGAAGCAGTTGAGGCAGTGAAGTTGGATAGGCTGATCTAAATTGTCTATTTTGACCATAATCTAGAAGACAGGATGATACGGGCCCCTGCGATAGAAGGACAATTCACGGTGAAGACGGCCTACGATGCACTAACAAGCCCTGTGGCTAAAGCTCATCCCTCTCATATAGTGTGGAATTTTAATGGGCCACCTAAAATGCAATTCCTCCTATGGGTCGCCCTGCGAAAGAAAGCGCTCACAAGAGAATCTGACAAGAGGAATGACTCTCCCAACGACATTATGTCCATCGTGTGGACTCCTCACAGAGACCATCGACCATACGATCATCCACTACCGATTCATGGAGGATATGGACTGCGCTATTGAAGATGTTCGACATTCACTTCTACGTGTCGTATAACTTGCAAGACCTAATCGTACAATGGAGGGAAGTCCCATCAAGCACCAAAGGGCAGATGATGGCTGAAGTAACCGCAACCATTGCAACGTGGTGCATTTGGGAAGAGCGCAATAGAAAGGTCTTCTTGAACAGGAGGGCGGAATGGAAGCAGCCACTACAAAGCATCACCATGAAGGCGATAGAATGGCTGCGCACCAAAAATGAGTTCTTGGAGATTAGTGGGAGTTAGCTAAGGGTAAACTGGAAGCTAACAGCGGAACTATCCACGCCTAAGAAACCCAACAAAAACCAGGAGTGGAGGGCCCCGACATTAGGAAGAATCAAATTAAACACCAACGGATCCTCGATGGGGAATCCAAGTCCAGCAAGGACAGGAGGGCTTTTTCGGGACCATAATGAAAACATCTTGTTAACAAATTGTGGCCCGATTGGAGTTGCAAATTCTACAGAAGCCGAAGCCAGAGCCATCCTAGAGAGAATTAGACTATTTCGTAATCATTTATTGAGCGAGTTGGTGGAAGGCGATTCTCAAAACATCATTAGGATCCTCCTATCTCACAGTTCAAGGCAATCTAGGAGTTGAGTACGATGGTAGTTAGCTGGAACAGAATCCCGCGGTCAGCAAACTCAAATACCAATGTGTTAGCCAAGGAGTGTCACAAACAAGTTTAATAGTGAAGAATTGAGATGTAAACATTATGACGTAACTACCTATGTAATCATCATTTTGAAGTAATACAATCCCAATTTCCACACAAAAAAAAAACTAAAAGCAACCAAAAACGAGTTTAACCAACCTGATTTTTTATTTTTTTTTGAGGAAAATGTTTTGTTTTATTTAATATATGAAAGTCAAGATACAAAAGGTCGAGCCACCCTCAACATGTGTAGAGAGGTGTGCTATAGTGTCGGCAGCTCTAGGGATACATGACCATTCACAAATATATGATGAAGAGAAGTAACTCTAAATTGATACAAAAATCTTCACGGGGGTGTTGAGGTCTGCTTGCACCAACCCATGACATTCATGGAGTCTCCTTACACTATCAACTCCCCATTAAAATGCTCACGGATGCACCTAAGTGCATGTAGGACTGCGTGAACTTCTGCTGATGTTGAATCATCTAGACCCAGCGGACCAGCAAATGAAAGTATATTATCCCCTTTATCATCTATGAAAACCTTCCCATATCCTGCCACTCCGGGAATACCAAAAGACAAGTCATCCACATTCACCTTAATTTTTCCCCTTGGCGGTGGGATCCAATCTACAATCATAGGAATGTGTCTTTCTAACCTTGGGGGAGATTGCCACCATTGGCCAAGCCAACCGTATGGTGGTACCATCATATCCCCAAAGTCCACCACAAATTGTCATCCACTGTAAAATTCTGTTTTGTACTGTTGCCACTATGTCCTCCACTAAGTTGTTTTGTTTTGAAAAACTCTCTTATTCCTTTCCTCCCATAAGACCATGGTAGGAATGCAATGCATGAACTCCATAACCTCCTCCCAATAGCAGATAAATGTGCTGGTCGGTAAGTGATAATCCTTTCCAAGGAGTGAACCCAAACAGGTGTACAGACCACGACCACACTTTCCAAGAAAACTCACAATGAATCATAAGGTGATGAACCGTCTCCAAGTGTATTCCACAAAGAGGACATAACACTGAGGGTACAGGCACCCCTTTCCTAGCTAGGGAGTCCCTTGTGAGGATCTTTCTATGAAGAGTATTCCAAATGAAGAAATTCACCTTCGGTGGTGCTTATAGTTTCCATGCCTGGTTACTTTGATGCATGCAATGTTGTTGTGGAAGTAGAGCTTTATAGGTAGATGCTACCATGAAATTCCCATCTGTGGAGGGTTGTCCAAACGGGCCTATCTTCCTTGCCACTATCCCAGAAGACCTTTAGCTTCAGGTCTAAGTTGCTGAAAATTGTGACCTCCTCATCCCTTAGTTCTCTCCTAAAATATCTGGTCCAGTCTGTGCTAGCTGAACCCTCCTCAAGGACCTCCCACCCCGGGGCTGATTGGTCTGTAGCAACCCCATAGAGCCCAGGGAAGGTGAGCTTTAGCGGTTATGAGTCCACCCAAATATCCTCCCAGAAGGCTGTGCGTTTGCCATCCCCTACTGCCCATTTAACATGCATCTTGAATTACCCGAATTGTTAAAAAATATATCTCCAGACTACAAAGAGCTTTCTAGGAGAATTCCACCCTAATATCCAATCATTCTCTTCCACACCAAAATTCTCTATCACAAGGCTCCGCCAAGAAGACTGTTCAGCCATATTAATTCTCCAACACCACTTCATCATATAGGCTTTGCTCACTAAGCCTATTCTCCGAATACCCAACCCACCATTCTCTTTTGGCAAGCACACTTGCCCCAATTTCACCAGGTGATATTTAAAACTCTCAACTGATCCCCTTCACAAGAAGTCCTAGAAGAGCTTCTCTATTTCTCTAGCAATTCCTGTTGGGCAAAAAAGAAAGAATCGGTAGTGGGCTGGAATGCCGCTCAAACAAGACTTGATGAGGACCAACCTGCCTGCTTTAGACAATAGCCTACCTTTCCAATGGGAGAATCTTTTTCGGACTCTCTATGACTGGGCTCCACAGTGGTCTAGTGATTCTCCCTTGGAATATTGGGAGCCCCAGGTACGTTCTAGGAAGGGAACCTACTCTGCACCCAAGCCTCTCCGCAATTTCAGTGAGGATGTGGTGTGGTACATTGAAGCCGAAAATTTCTGTTTTTGTCCAGTTGACTTTTTGACTTGATGTTATTTCATATAGGCTGATAGCAGCCTTCCAATTCATCATTTGCTCAATTGACCCTTCACAAAAAACAATCATGTCATCCGCAAATTGTGCCATTGGGGTTAAGTCATTTTGAAGAATATTCTTCAGCCACCTTATGGATAGTGCTGATTTGACTATTCCCATAAATCCCTCACTCACTATGTTAAAAAGAAGGGGAGAGAGCGGGTCCCCCTGTCTCAATCCCCTAGTACTCCTGAAGTTTCCAAAGACCCCTCCATTCACTAGTAAGGAAAAGGAGGCACTGGATATACAAGACTTAATCCAAGCCCTCCATCTTGATCCAAATCCCATTTCCTCCATGATGGCGAGTGAAAAGTTTCAATCTACTCTATCAAAAGCCCTTTCCATATCCAATTTGAAGATAATGTTTGGCTGTCCAGATTTTGCAAATTTGTTTATAACTTCATGTACTAGAATCGTTGCATCCAATAGTTGTCTATTTTGTATGAAACCACACTGCTGTTTGCTGATCAAATCCGGAAGCACCATCTTGAGTCTTGTTGAGAGAAATTTTGCTATGATCTTATAGGATCCCGAAAGCAAGCTGATGGGACGGAAGTCCTTTACATTCTCTACCCCTTCTTTCTTTGATATTAAGGCTATGAACGAAGCTCCCAAACTTCTATACACAATGCCTCTGTTATAGAATTCCATCATCATGGCCATGATGTCATCCTTCAGTGTGTCCCATGCATGCCTGGAAAATTCACCATTGAACCCATTGGGTCCTGGGGCCTTGTCCAATGGGAATGTCTGCACTGCTCTCTCCACTTCTCCTATTGTGAATGGGGCTTCAAGGTAGGCTACTGTCTCTTGGAATAGACTCTTCAGAGGGGCTCCCTTCATGGAATGTCTCATGCCCAACTCTGCTGTGTAGAAATCTGCATAAAAACTCACAAGAGCATCAGTAATAATCGCCCTCTCAGAAGTGAGCTCTCTATTAATCATTAGAGAGTTCACTCAATTAACACATTTGTGCGCAGAGGCTATGGCATAAAAGTAGTGGGAATTGGCATCCCCCTCTTTCAGCCATCTATATCTCGCTCTCAGCTTCCAAGCAACACGGTCATGTGCTACTATGGATCTGAGGTCTCTAGAAGCAATGGATCTATCAGAAAACTCTTTAGCGGACAAGTGTCTACCTTCCTCAAGCATGTTCAAGGCAGCTACCTAAAGGCGAAGGAGCAACCTTTGAGCAGCTGAGACGGCCTTCTTTGTTTTCACCCATGCAATCAACTTCCCTTCGAGAACTTTCAACTTCATGGCTACTCTTCCCCCTATTGGGCCATGTACCCTAATTTCTTCCCACCACTTCCTAAGATTCTCTTCAAATTCTTCCTCCTTTATCCACCAATTTTCAAACATAAACAATTTGTACCCCCAAGCCCCAATGTTGAGACCACTTTGCCTCCCACTATACCCAAAGCTTCCAGATAGATTCTCAGCCATCTCCCGGTGGCTAGAAGTGATCAAGCTTTGACAAGGTTGGATTGATTTGTCCGTTACTCCATGTGAACTTTTTTCCGGATGTAGGTATCTCCTCCAACTCATATGCATCAACGAAGTCATTGAATCTTCTCATTGATGTGGTAATCCTCCTTGGAATGGGTGACTTCTCACTTCTAAATCGTATGGCATTAAAGTCTCCCACTAAAAGCCATGGCACATCCCATCTACACAAAAGATCACCAAGTTCCTTTTTCTCTCCATAGGAGCATGGGCCATATACTCCTCCCAATCCCCAACTCTGTCCACCAGACAAATCCCTCAATTTCACCCCAAGGCAGAATTGCGCTGTTTCTGAACTCTCCACTTCTATTGCTTGCAGGCCCCATACAACTAACATACCCCCCGAGGTACCACTAGCAACTATGGCTACCCATTGGGGGTGTCTGAAATGGACAAGATCAGCTACCTAAATTCTTCCATGGTGTTTATTTTGGTCTCTTGAAAGACCACTAACTTCACCTTCCTTTCTTCTAATATACTTCTAATGTTAGCTCTTTATAAAGAGCTCCTGATTCCCCTAATGTTCCATGAGACAATGATCATGGCTTATGTTTATGTTGTTCCCCACTCCCTTCCTATTATCTTCATCCATCTGTTTTCCCAACTCCATGACTTTTGCATTTCATTCCTCACTACATTTCCCCTTAAACTGGCTGAGTAACTCCACCCAAGAGTCTGTGATCTTCTTGGGTGGGGACAGTGAAGCAGTCTGAGGCATACCATCATGATATACCTTGCCCTTGGTCTTCTTGTCACCCCCTGAGGAATCCTGCACATGCACTGCTGTCCCTTTCTCCTTTAGGGCACTCCTATTGGCCCTTTCCTCTCGGTTTGAGGAGGGAAAATTCTTGCTGCTCATGGTGCTGCCTTCAATAACTTGATTCGGTGGGGGTTGTATGGGAGAGGTCAGTGGAGATGGTGAATGAGTGATGGAGGGTTGGGGAGAGTGAATGAGAGAGGTCTGAGATGAAGAAGGGGATTGAATGGATAGAGAGTGGGGTGATGAGTGTGTGATGTCTGGTTTATGGCGTTGGTAGGTGATTGAGAGTTGTGGAGAGATGTTCGGGCCAATTGGGGCGGATTCCAGGGGCTGCACAGTGTTTAGTTTTCCTTGTGGGGTGATAGTCTCCAACACATGAAGAAAATATGAAGGGCCGATTGGAATTGGTTTGGATGACAGTGGAGAAGAAATGGCTTTTAGTGGTTTTTTGGAGGGTGGAGGGAAGGAATTGGGGGAGCCATTTATGGGTGTTGGGTTCGATTGGTTGGCAACAGTGGATGTGGCTGGTTCATTTCTTGCACCTTCCAGAGCAGCTTTGTATGACACATGGCTGTCATTATTGAAGCCTTAAAAGGCTGCTTTCACTCCTTCCCATCTGCCAAAAGATGGTTCTTCCTCCACCAGGCCTTCAATTGCCATCTCCCAATGCTGGTCCTCCACTCAAAGCAAAACCACAAAGCTGGCTTCCCCTATTTTTATCATCATGACTTGTTCTTGCTTTAGCCAATTCCTTGTTTTAACTAGAATACAGCCATAGTCAATCATATGTATCTTGATTGTGGCTTCATCCACCTCAACTAACTCCCCTACAATTTGTCCAATGGAAATGAAACTCTCTTCCCTCCACAATTGAATGGGTAGACCATATACCCTAATCCAGTACATTGATTCCATACCCAGCATATCCTCCTTCAAGCATTATACCTCCAAATTCTGTAAGTGTCATCACTTAAAGCCATTTCACCTTCCCGTTCCTCTCCTAACCATATGATCCAATTGCCAGGCCCCAGCTGATAAGACAGTCCCCACTTTTCCTTCAGTTTTGATCCCATCTCCAAAAAATTTCTGGTGTCTTTATCTTCCAAAATGACACCAATTTCCCACCAGGATTTCGAAAATACCATCATCCCATCAAAAAACCCCTTTTTTGAATTTTCCGGCTAAGTCACCGGAGCTCCAGTCATCTTCTCCGGCACCGGCAACCTCTGCAACTCCGGCAAACCTTCACCTTTTTGCGTCAGAAACTTAGATCTGACTGCCTGCAAGGCTTCTAGGACTTCCATTTGAGCAGAAAGTGGAAAATGAACTCTCGCCAAGATCCTTCCTGATCTCATCTTCACCAGTTTGCAAAAGGGTCTCTTACCCGCGACAATGGACATCAGGATCTGCAGATCTGTGTCCCAAATCTCACATTCTTGCACTCCTGACCTGATATGTTGATAGGTCACTTGAAAAGTACAGTGACATCTCAAGCTATAAACAGTGTTCTATTTTAGCAAGATACATAGGTTAAATTGGGGATGTGATAAGCAACACTAGCAACATTCTGCTGGTGTACTCAGGATCAATTGTTTCTGTAATTCAAAAAAGCAGAAGCAGAAGGGCCCTACTAACAGGAATTAGGCTGCTGAAGCAAAACTTTGAGGGACCGGTAATTGTTGAAGGAGATTCTCGGCTGGTCATTGGATGGGCAACCAAACTCAACTTTTCCCCAAGGTCCTTTTTTTAAACTAAAAAAAAAAAAAAGGACCATGGGGAAAAGTTGAGTTTGGTTCACCATGGTCCTTTAAACATATCTTTGATGAAATCATGGATATAATAACAGAATGGAGAATAGCTTGGTCAGTTGTAACTCGTTCAGCCAACTTGTACAAAGAAATGGACTTCAAATTGGACACTTGATGGAAGAACTAACTCAAAGCATGTAGTACTATACTTCTATTCCCAAAGTCTAGTAGATAGCTTTAATTGGCTGTAGCATATGTAATACCAATAAATCATTGCTTGTATTAAGTTTTTATTCAGCATAATATTTTACCATTTCAAAAAAAAGAAAATTCATGATATATCATACAGTAATTAATGGCAAAAAGCAAACTAACTGGAGCAAGTCATTTGGAATGGACACGAGTCACATATCAGAAGAGGATACTTATTGGTAAAACCTACTTCACCTAAAACATACTGTTGCATCTCAAACTGTAAAGATTGTTCATGTAGGCAACACTTATGGGTCGCAGTCATGAAAATTCTGATGGTTATAACTTAGGAAAGGCTTCCTAACTAAAGCTAATCAATTTGGAATTTACCTGGACCCATAGTTATTTTGGAATTTAACTGGATCTAACTTTAACAAGGTATCAGGATAGGCTATATATGTTGTGGACCTATTTAAAGCCCCATACAGTTTGTAACCCTTCTATGTTCACCACGTCATAAGGTCATTATCCTCTTTAATGCAACTTAAATCTCTTACAAAGTCCTGATTCACGGTATGCATCTTTAATATTCTAAAACCTAGGAAGACAACCTTTGCAACATCAGCACGTAAAGGTACATCTTTGAACAGCATAAGAAGTCCTAAATGCATATTCATCTTCATTTCATACATGCATTCTTTCATAATAGCAAAAGCTACCGTTTCAAAAAATATATATTAAGCTAAAGTACCTTTCTCTTTCTATCAGTCTTAAAAGACCAGTGACAGTTTTGTGTTCAACTTCTGGAGATAAGGAAAGATGTTTACGAAACAGCTGCAACCCCATGTCCCATAATGAACGAACATTTGGATTTTGTTTGACATAGGTTCTGTCTAGGTATAAGGCTATACCACGAATCATCAACATTTGGTCACAAAGATCTTGCCAACATTTCTCAACCAAGGATAGAAATACCACCAAATCTGGGCTTTGACCGACCAATGATTGCAGAGTCGTAGATATGTGTGCTTCACATTCTTTCTGGATTCGTTGATACAGATTACCTCCCATCTTGTGCAAACAAAGATCACTAACAGCCTGTGACAAAAAACAGGAGCTTCCCATGATAAATACAAATTTGAAATGCTACAGTGGAGAAAACCGAAAAAATAAAGTTTACAACAGACAAGATAAAAGAGTAATAACATTACCTGATAAAGTTTCTCAGAATCACAAGGATCAGGTTGCTTCAAGAATATGGCACCAATAGCTGACTTTAATGTTGCCCATGTATCCTCTTCAAAATTTGTTGGTAGCTTAGGCTTATCTAAAGCCATCGAAACATAAGAAACACCTATGTCAAAGCAATTTCTAGCAGAAAACCTCAAGTTCATGAAGCGCATTCTTAACCATCACAATGAAAAAGCTATCTGACGTTGAAACCCTACCTTTTTTTTTAAGGAAAACATATTTTTATTACTGCAAGCTTTCAAAGACTTCTTTACAAATTCATGCCCATCAAACTGGGGGGATCTCTCACGACGAATGTTTGTAAAGAGACTCCCTTCTTAGCCAGGCCAGCAAGTGAATTTGAATATAGGTATGGAAACTTAATTAATAAAAAGATATAGGAAACACCCATAACCTAAAACTTCAGATATTCCAAAATCTGATAACAAAATTTTGTAGAACCAGAAGCCAGCAGATTGTAGCAGTGCAATTGAAGTGTGTAATAAATCGGTAATATTCTGAGAATTTATAATATCAGATGAGAACAAGAAAAAGGAGACAAGCTACAGAGGGGGAGAAAGAGAGAGCAACCACCGTCAATGGCTACAGACTCATCAGCAGTACAATATATCCTTAACTTTTCTGTTTTATTCCTTATTCACTTATATAGGTGTAAAATGATAGGTGTAAAATGACTCCATAAGTCACATTTAAACAAGTGACATGAACAACGTGCATGGATACCCTCATCTAGATACGATAAATCTAAACTCCTGGTTCCACTTGACCATAGTAAAACCTAACAGACTTTCAGACTAGAGTGCTGAAGGAACTTGAAGTAGAGAAACTAAAGAAAGAGGAGAGTGAATGAAAGAGAGAGAGACCTCAAATTTTAGGAACATCCAAGTTCTCGAGATCAGGGATGAAGCAGTAATACTCTTTATATAACTTAACCAAAAAATTATATGACCAAAGAAAATGGTCTTATTCACATAGTAATCCATAACCTCAACCCACAGAGGTCTGAATCAAGCCAAAGTGGAAAGTTAATACTTCACTACTCCTGACACTATGAGACTACCATGCATCTTATGTTAATAGAATTTTTACTATATTACCCCTGGTTCATCAATTTTAGCAGTTCCCCACAAGAGAATATACATTGAGAAGCACCAACTTGTTAGAAAAGATCACAAATTCCTAGTTTTCCAAGGATGCAAGTAGAAATATCACTAAGCTGATCGACATACTGCACAAAAGGTCCCCCTCTTCTTGAGAAGGAATTCAAAGAATCTCTGGCAGCCTTTCCTGGAATGGTGTCAAAAGAGGATGAATGCATGGAAGGACTACTCCTTTCAAGGGCAAGCAGAACCACTCTCATCAAATCCAGCTTGGCGGGCATACCAAACTACTTCTTATCACTCCTAAAATGCCCAGCAAGCATAGCAAAGAGCCTCGAATCCATGCAGAGGATTCCTATGGTGAGGTACCCAAGAAAAGTTCAAATATCCTTTGGTTAGATGGGACCTAGTCTGTAAGCCGAACAAGGAAGGGGGTTTGGGCTTTAAAAATATCAGCAAGATGAATTCAGCACTTCTAGCAAAATGGCTGGGAGGTATTGCAATGAACAAAAGGCACTATGGAATCTAATAATCAAAGCTATGGGAGCAGTTCTCACAAATGGTACCCTAACACTGAAATGCAAGAAGCCTCAACATTATGGAAGGCCATCATAGCAGAAATGAATAGATTTCTTCCTTGCATCAGGTTCCACCCAAGAGAGGGATCCAGGGTCTTGCTATGGGATGATTGCTGGATTGGGGAGGTGCCTTTAAAAAATTCCTTTCCTGAAATACACAGGCTGGTTAGAAACAAAAGGATAGCAATTGCTGAATCAAAAGACCCATTGTCAAGATCTTGGAATCTTAACCTCAGAAGGAATTTGAGGGATTGTGAAATTCATGATGCAGCAAGGCTCCTAAGTATCCTGGAATCTACTTACCTATCACAAGAAGGAGAAGATGAGATTATATGGAAGCCAAGCAGTTCAGGATCCTTCTCGGTCTCTTCTTTCTATGATGCTCATTACAATGATGGGGGAACTGTTCATCCAGCAAACTCAATTTGGAGCATGCCTGCACCAAGAGCAGTATTGCATTTTCTATGGGCTGCAACTCATTTCAAAATACTCACATGTGATGAACTAAGCAAAAGAGGACAGATAATTATTGATTCACGAGTATTCTTTTATTCAGTAATAAAAGCTCACCACATTCAAAAAAAAAAAATTATTGATTCACTATGTAAATTATGCAGTGAAGTCAAAGAGAATAGTGAACATGTACTGCTGCACTGTCCATTCAGCAGAACCAAATGGAATGTATTCCAACAGAAGTTTGGTTTCCCTGTGATCATGCCTAGCTGCTTTAAATCCTTTATAGTGCAGTGGCAACCCCCTCCCCTTGCTCACTATGGTAAAATTCTGTGGGCAGCAGTGATGGCAGCAATACCATGGCACTTATGGACAGATCGTCACAACAAAATATTCAATGGCAAAGCTCAGTCAGTGGATCTGGTGCTAGAAAAAGTAATGCATAGTGTGCAACTATGGACTGCCAATCTAAGAAACATGCTACCCTTCCCAAGTACTGTTATAAGAAGATGTTGGAAAGAAATTATAAAGCTTAAATAGCACAAGGCCCCAAAAAATGCTGAGTGGAAACCACCACCTTCGGGATCGGTAAAGTTGAACTTTGACGGCTCCTCACTAGGAAACCCAGGCCTAGGGGGAGCGGGAGGGGTTCTCAGAGATGATGCTGGTCAAGTCCTCTTAGCCTTCTCCAGACCATTGGATCATTGCAATTCGAATGAACCAGAGACACGAGCTCTACTCATTGGTATTAAAGCCTCTTGTGAACTACAACCGAGCAATATCGTCACAGAGGGCAACTCATCTCTGGTCATAAATTGGGCCAGCCATTCATCCATGCCCCCTTGGCGACTCAAATGCCTATATGATGAAATTTCAGACACCGCGGTGGAGTGGAGGATAGCATAGATCTGCTAATTATCTAGCAGATAAGCTAGCAAAAGATGGAACACAAAGGAGAAAACTTGTAATGAGTCCCCAATTACCCTTTGATTAAATTCAACAGGGTCTTGAAAGTCATGTAATCTGCATTGTAATACTACTGATTCTTTATCAATAAAAAGACATCAACATTCTCAAAAAAAATACTTCACAAAAGGTGTTGTCAATACTCCATTCACAACAACCTCTTAAATAAAGTGACGCCATCTTCCACATGCTTTATCCTCCCATAAAAATTTGAGTAGCTAGCAATCAATACTCCATTCACAACAGCCTCTTGAATAAAGTGACGGCATCTTCCACATGCTTTATCCTCCCACGAAAATTTGAGTAGCTAGCAACAAATATGGCTGCTTGACTGTCCCAGCTCATAACCATAGAAAGTAGGACATGGATCTTTTATATCACCAGAACAGAATTAACATTTTTTTTTAAAACAGTGCCTTTACAGCTTTTTATTAATATTAATAAGGTGTTACATGGATAATAAAGTTACAGTAAAGTTACAATATAGAGTACAAGTCTTTCATAAGTCTTTTCTGGTCATGATCCAGGTCTGGGAGTAATGAGTTCTCCCAGGCCAGTTCATTCTCACTTGTTCCATGTTTTGCTAGCCTGTCAGCATGATGCTAAGTTTCATTGTAGGAGTCATTGCATGATGCTAAGTTTCATAGTAGGAGTCATTGCATGATGCTAAGTTTCATAGTAGGAGTCATTGCATGATGCTAAGTTGCAATACTAGAACAGGTCATCGCTTTTTGCTATTTGTTCTTCCAACAAACCAACTTACCTCCTACATAAGTCAGAGGACCATAGAGAAACATAAGGTATACCTTCAAAAAAAGTAATGTCATCTGACAATTCTGTTGTGCCAAACAAATGTTCCCGTTTTGAGTTCACGAATAACCCCCCTTTTTGTTGAGATAGTGAAAAGACTTTTATTAACTTTGAATCCAAATTGTTACATAGGATACACTAAAGATACAAAGTACAATTCTGCTAAAATGAGATATGCAGTGAAGACATGTCTATTAACATTGAATCTTTTGACATGCCATCCTTTGCTAGCTTATCAACAACATGATTTGCTAATCATGGAATCTTCAACCAGGCAATAGGTCATTCTTTGACAAAACCAGAAATCTCGTCAAACACATGTTTAAGCTGCCAAGGAAGGGGGCCCAATTGACCACCCCTTTTAATAACTAGAGCAATCTCCCTGCACCTGCAGTGGTTCACTAAAGTGCTAAAGTATAACTTAATCCCTCTCAATAATGCATTGGCCTCCGTTTCATTTGAAGTACACTCAATGCCACATCATCTAAAAGTCAAAATGTCAGGAAACAAGATCCACATTTGGGACATTCTGTTACAGAATAAAATTACTTTCAGATATCATGAGATGTGAGCTCAGAGAATCACACAGTCAAATGGTTTTTCTCACTGTGTCAGTTACATATTAACTACCAACTGCCAGGGTCGTTAAGAACAAAGGAGCATGTGAAGCATATGGCCAGAGAATTTTTATTAAAAATCAGTGTGAAGTCTTTTATTAAGATTTCAACAGCAAGTACATAGTGAGCAGAGTACATGAGGTACATAAGGTACAGAGGTTACAGAGGTCTGTCAGTATGTTACTTCAGCACATAAGCCCCCAAGAATAAGCAACATATCAGACTAATCCCAAGATTATAAACCATTCTCTACGTCTGTCTACTATTTAGAACCAGGAATTTATTAGATTCCCGGCTTTACCAAGTCTCAGATTTTGTCATATCAATTTATTTATAACTGACAAGTCGAACCTTTGAGGAAGACTAGAGAAAATAGTTTCTTATGAATTTTCGTAGTTAGCCCTAACGTTGTCGGTGTAAACATTCGAACCGTTAATAAATTATGCAATAACATAAAGGACAATAGGACAAGAGAGGGGGGGGAGGGAAAGTGCCTTTAGTGAACTTGATAACGAGCTTCTTTGCGGGCTGAGGCGGCGTGGCCTTTTTCCTCGATAAATTAGCTGCCACCCCGGTAGTACTACCAGAGCACCCGATGCCAAGGACGTTGGGAGCGACTGCTTTGACATCTTCATCGACGAGCATCGAATCCTCGTCGTCGTCTTCGTTGAATGGGGACTGCTGCGGCTGAATACCGTTCTTTTCGAGGGAGAAAGGTCCTGACTGTGGTTGCGACTTGGCTTTCTTCATGCTCGATAGAGAAGGACCGCCGCTGCTACTGCTGCTACCGCTGTTATAGTGCGGACGCTTTGAGTGAGACATCCAATCACTCTAAGCGCATCGTACAAATTCGTTGCGGCAGGGCTGGAATTTTTATGTCTCTCGACAATATCAATCCTCGCAAGGATGAATTCCAGTCGAGAGAGGAACACGGGCGAGGATCCGAGACAGTTGAATTACTGAAAACCGATGATGCGACTACCAAAGGGACGATCCAGAGACAGATACAGGAACGTCGTTCGCCTTTGTACTTCTTAGTTTCTACTTTCTACTTGGATTATTTCGGTCCTCACTCGAAGAAAAAAAAAAAAAAAAAAAAAACAGAAGGAAAGAAGTGTTCGTGGTAGCAGACACACCCGCAGGCTCGCCTCCCAAATTTTAATTACTCGGAAAAGTTACTCCTTGCCACAAATTACCATTTGCCCACTACTGCATAAGGATTTGAATAGGTGAATGGATATTATTTTTTACTAATATTTGTCACATATTATATTAGTTTAATAAGTTTTAACCCTATTTAATAAAAGGGGATAGTGTAGTTTAAGTGTTTAACTAACCCAACCCAAACATGACAAATGATTGTTTCTAAATAGTTATAATGGTTTTTTTGGCTTCAAAATGGTTATAATGGTTTTTTGGCTTTTTGCCACAAAAATCCACAAGACATTGGACACCCAACCTAAATATATAAACGGTAAAATTGCCGTTTAATATCTCAAGTGGTAATTCTTTTAATTGCTTTGGGGTAGCATGCACATGAAAATTTATGTTCAACAATAAAATTTTAAATTTTTTAAACTATTTGTTTTGGAGAAAAAAGTTTCTTAAACCATGCCCTAGAAAGCGCATGCAATTTTTTAACATTAAATGAACATTATGTACTATGTACTTTATAGTTTCCACTTTCTACTTGGATAATTTGAGTTCTCTTTAGGAGAAAAAATATATATAAAAAAAAAGAAAAAAAAAAAAGGTGTTGATTCTTAAAGACCCATCCCTCGCCCCCTAAATTGTTAATTACTCGAAATTTTTATTATTTTTAGAAAATAAACATTGTCTTTGACTCTTTATCACTTGTTTACGGAACAATAAAAAAAAAAAAAAAAATATATACTCTATCGCGGAACGACCCGGATTTGCTCATAGCGGGGTGTTTATGAGCAAACCCGAGAACCGGTGGGGAGACCGCCCACGACGGGCGGGCGGCGGACGGTCTCCCCCATTTTGGTCCGGTCGGCCACCTTATCCCGACCCTTTCGGGATCGAAAAAAAGCTCCCGACCCTAATTAAATCCCACGAGCGGTTTCTCTTGACCCACTCTCCCTCGACCTAAATTTCAATTTTGAGCTCCATTCCCCCTCATTCGACCCTCCCTCTCGGTAAACCGGCTCTCCCTTGGCAGCCCCTCTCTCCCCTCTCTCGGCCACTCCCCTCCCTCTCTCTGGCGACTCTCAGTTCTTCTCATCGCCAAGTCTCTCACTCTCTTCTTTGCAACTCTCTCTCTCCAACACTCGGCTGACTCTCGGCTGACTCTCTCGGCGATTCTCTCTCCAACACTCTCGGCGTTTTTTTCTCTCTCTTCTTTGCAACTCTCTCTTCTTTGCTTGAGGTCGTTTGTCTTTGCATGCTTACCCTGTTGTATTTTTTTATTTTCTTTTGTTTTTTCAATTTTTTGATTTATCGTTTTCCAATATGAATTTCTGGTCACTCTGCGGCGACATTTATAGGTTATCTTCATCTTCTTTGCATTTTGATGAGGATGCGTGGATTTAAATGTAATTTGGAATTGTCTTATTAAGCGAGATGCTAGATTTGCTTTTCAGGCGATGATGTCTGAGGACCAGTTCCTGTTTTTACGATGATCTTGTTTATTTTGTTGTGTCATGGAGGAAGCAGATCATGATGTGCTTTTGTTGTTAAGTTTTATTGATGTCTTTCCATCTCTTTATTGTTTAAATTACGAAGTGGTGCTACCATGGGCTGCTTTGGTTGTGTTCTTGTGATTATACGGTCATTGCCTACATATTTTTTTTTTTCATTGGGATGGCTTATTCGATATGTGATATTACTTGCCTTTTTATCTACCAGTTATTTGATGAATTTCAAGGTTTTTTTGTGCTTTACAAGATAAATGGATGTGCTTATCGATTTATCTTTTTGTATTTTGTAATTTTTTTTGCTCCTTGGTGCATACCCTTTGTGAGATCTTTGAAAAGGTGACTCCATTTTGCTTCTTTTATTGATTCTACTTTAAAAGTAACCATTCTTGATAAATCATGTAAGATCCGATGCATTTTTAGATTCTCTATGTATAAATTTTTTTTGCTTCTAGCAGACTCTTTCCGAAATAGGGCACTTTTTTTTTAATTTATAACTCATGATCTATTTTTTTTTTGCCACAACTAACAAATGGATAGCGGACTAACAACTTCGGTGTAGCCCCTGTTTTTTCTTAGAGACAATCTGAGAAGGCAAAGTTGAAGGAAAAACATATAAGGGCAATAAAAAGACCCCATTTGGGCACTTCTTGGAAGTCAAAGGTGGGCATATCGACTTGGATGGGCTGAAGGAGATGCATGGGGGAGGCATTACCTGAGACACATTGTTTTGCGGTTGTCTCGAAAGAAAGCCAAGAATAATGGCTACTTTACGGGTTGTGCGTTGGCGGTGGCGGTGAGTAATTATATTTCATCCGGGTTGTTGTGCGTGCGATTATAATATGGATAGTACATTACTAATTGTATTTTTTATGTTGTAGGTTTGGTATTATGAAACCATGTCCCGTCTAGGTAAGTTTACCTTTTGCACTAATAAACTAGTTGATCCCACAGCCAGTTCCATGTGTACTTAAGTGGGGCAGCAACAAAGTACATCGTAGTGGCGATATGAAGAAGTTCACCAGCAAACACGAGATTTGCGGGTTAATATTCTTATTTCGGTTGATTTGTTTACTTCACAAAACTAAGGAGGTCGTGTACTAACCATACCTCATCCCCTTTAAGTAGGTGGAGTGGGAAGAAGGGGAAGGGGTGGCTGCCCACCCACCACAGGCAGAAGCTATTATATCTCAATTGTAAAGGCGAAGTCATGCGGTTGAAATTGAAGAATGCAACCTTGGAGAGTAAAATAGGTAAGATGGAGGTTACGTTGGAAGGCGTGCAACTAAAGATGGTTGTCATGCAAGCGAGGCTGGGCGGACGGAGCACCGAGAGGAGGCCCAGTGCCTGCAGAAGAGGCCCCAACAAGCACCAAAGGAGGCCCCAACAAGAAGCAGAGGAGGCCCTAGCTGCAGAGGGATGCCATAGCAGCCAGAGGACACCCTAGCGGGCCAGAGGGCGCCCTAGCACCAAAGGAGGCCCCAGTTGCAGTGGAGTCTGCGGCCGCAGTCGAGGCCCTAGTAGCAGAGCAACTGTCTCCCCGTCACCACAAGAGGAAGGTGAAGCCTAGTCAGGCCATGACTGCTCCTTATGTTTTGACGCACACCTCCAAGAGAACAAAGAATACGAATTGTTAAACATCCATAATGTGTAAATTAGTTTTTTGGATGGATAGCTCTGTTGTATCTATTATATTTTGAATTGCTAACTAGGTGCTTGGCACTTGTATTTTGTCACCAGACAATTGCGTTTTTTGTTTACTGAAATTTAATCAAATAGTATTTTAGTTTAAAGGTGTGATTGGTATGTAGAGTGACTACATGGTGTTATTGCCATTTGTTAAAGCAAAAGAGCAATCTTCAGATTTTCAAATGAACATTCGTATTTCCAAATATTTGCTAGTATTCTATGAGACCATCCGGTATTTTCAGGTCTTTCATGGTATTTTCAAGCTTACAAAGAAGTATGGGTTGGTTTTTTACGCGACCGCGCTGAAACGGTGCCTGAAAATGGCGCAGTCGCGCCATTTCTCTGGCGTGGTCGCGCCATTTCTCTTGCGCGGTCGCGCCATTTCTCTTGCGCGGTCGCGCCATTTCTCGCTAATCTAAAATGAAAGATAGTATTTTCAGCTATTTGGAGGTGTTGGTGTTTTCACGTCTTCGGTGTTTAGAGGTATTACATGGTATTTCCAGATGAACATTGGTATTTTCAAATGTTTGTTAGTATTCTATGAAACATTCCGGTATTTTCAGGTCTTTCGAGGTATGTTCAGGCTTTCGTGGTATTTTGTTGCCTACTTGTTTAAGATGGTATTTTCAGCTCTCAGGAGGTGTTGGTGTTTTCACGTCTTCGGTGTTTAGAGGTATTACATGGTATTTCCAGATGAACATTGGTATTTTTAGATGTTTGTTAGTATTCTATGAAACATTCAGGTATTTTCAGATCTTTCATGGTATTTCTAGATGAACATTGGAATTTTCACTTTTGCCCACGAAAGCTTGAAAATACCACCAAAGACCTGAAAATACCTGAATGTTTCATAGCATACTAACAAACATCTAAAAATACCAATGTTCATCTGGAAATACCTGGAAATACCATGTAATACCTCTAAACACCGAAGACGTGAAAACACCAACACCTCAAGAGAGCTGAAAATACCATCTTAAACGAGTAGGCAAGAAAATACCACGAAAGCCTGAACATAAACATACCTCGAAAGACCTAAAAATACCGAAATGTTTCATAGAATACTAACAAACATCTGAAAATACCAATGTTCATCTGGAAATACCATGTAATACCTCTAAACACCGAAGACGTGAAAACACCAACACCTCCAGAGAGCTGAAAATGCCATCTTTCATTTTAGATTAGCGAGAAATGGCGCGACCGCGCCATCAAAGAGCGCTACCGCGCCATCAAAGAGCGCTACCGCGCCAGAGAAATGGCGCGACCGCGCCATCAAAGAGCGCTACCGCGCCATTTTCAGGCACCGTTTCAGCGCGGTCGCGTAAAAAACCAACCCATACTTCTTTGTAAGCTTGAAAATACCATGAAAGACCTGAAAATACCGGATGGTCTCATAGAATACTAGCAAATATTTGGAAATACGAATGTTCATTTGAAAATCTGAAGATTGCTCTTTTGCTTTAACAAATGGCAATAACACCATGTAGTCACTCTACATACCAATCACACCTTTAAACTAAAATACTATTTGATTAAATTTCAGTAAACAAAAAACGCAATTGTCTGGTGACAAAATACAAGTGCCAAGCACCTAGTTAGCAATTCAAAATATAATAGATACAATGAGAGCTATCCATCCAAAAACTAATTTACACATTATGGATGTTTAACAACCAGTATTCTTTGTTCTCTTGGAGGTAAAAAGGCCAAAACATAAGGAGCAGTCATGGCCTGACTAGGCTTCACCTTCCTCTTGTGGTGACGGGAGACAGGTTGCTCTGCTACTAGGGGCCTCGATCATGACCAGCAGACTCCACTGCAACTGGGGCCTCCTTTGGTGCTAGGGCGTCCTCTGCTGCTAGGGTGTCCTCTGCTGCTATGACATCCTCTGCAGCTAGGGCCTCCTCTGCTACTGTTGGGGCCTCCTTTGGTGCTGTTGGGGCCTCTTCTGCAGCTGGGGCCTCCTCTGGTGCTCCGTCCAGCCTCGCTTGCATGACAACCATCTTTAGTTGCACGTCTTCCAACATAACCTCCATCTTACCTATTTTACTCTCCAAGGTTGCATTCTTCAATTTCAACTGCATGACTTCGTCTTACAATTGAGATATAATAGCTTCTGCCTGTGGTGGGTGGGCAGCCACCCCTTCCCCTTCTTCCCACTCCACCTACGAAAGGGGATGAGGTATGGTTAGTACACGACCTCCTTAGTTTTGTGAAGTAAACAAATCAACTGAAATAAGAATATTAACCTGCAAATCTCGTGTTTGCTGGTGAACTTCTTCATATGCGCCACTACGATGTACTTTGTTGCTGCCCCACTTAAGTACACATGGAACTGTTGTGGGATCAACTAGTTTATTAGTGCAAAAGGTAAACTTACCTAGACGGGACATGGTTTCATAATACCAAACCTACAACATAAAAAAATACAATTAGTAATGTACTATCCATATTATAATCGCACAGACAACAACCAGATGAAATATAATTACTCACCGTCACCGCCAACGCACAACCTGTAAAGTAGCCATTATTCTTGGCTTTCTTTCGAGACAACTGCAAAACAATGTGTGCAGGCAATGCCTCCCCCCCATGCGTACTCCTTCAGCCCATCCAAGTCGATATGCCCACCTTTGACTTCCAAGAAGTGCCCAAATGGGGTCTTTTTTATTGCCCTTATATATTTTTCCTTCAACTTTGCCTTCTGTATTGTCTCTAAGAAAAAAACAGGGCTACACCGAGTTGTTAGTCTGTTATCCATTTGTTAGCTGTGGCAAAAAAAATAGTTCATGAGTTACAAATTAAAAAAGTGCCCTATTTCGGAAAGAGCTGCAGAAGCAAAAAAATTTATACATAGAGAATCTAAAAATGCATCGGATCTTACATGATTTATCAAGAATGGTTACTTTTAAAGTAGAATCAATAAAAGAAGCAAAATGGAGTCACCTTTTCAAAGATCTGTCAAAGGGTATGCACCAAGGAGCAAAAAAAAATTACAAAATACAAAAAAGATAAATCGATAAGCACATCCATTTATCTTGTAAAGCACAAAAAAACCTTGAAATTCATCAAATAACTGGTAGATAAAAAGGCAAGTAATATCACATATCGAATAAGCCATCCTGTACAGCAAAAATATGTAGGCAATGACCGAATAATCACAAGAACACAACCAGCAGCCCATGGTAGTACCACTTCTGTAATTTAAACAATAAAGAGATGGAAAGACATCAATAAAACTTAACAACGAAAGCACATCATGATCTGCTTCCTCCATGACACAACAGAAATAAACAGTATCACAGAAACAGGGAACTGGTCTTGTACATCATCGCCTGAAAAGCAAATCTAGCATCTTAGTTAATAAGACAGTTCCAAATTACATTTAAATCCACAGATCCTCATCAAAATGCAGTGAAGATGAAGATAACCTAATAATGCCGTCGCAGAGTGACCAGAAATTCATATTGGAAAACGTATAAATCAAAAATTGAAAAAACAAAAGAAAATAAAAAGTACAAGAGGGTAAGCATGCAGCACAAACGACCTCAAGCAGCAAGAGAGAGTTGCAGCAAGAGAGAGAGATAGTCGACGAGAGTGTTGGAGAGAGAGTCGCCGAGAGAGTCGCCGAGAGTGTTGGAGAGAGAGAGTTGCAGCAAGAGGGAGAGAGACTTGCGATGAGAAGAACTGAGAGTCGCCTAGAGAGAGGGAGGGGGAGTGGCCGAGAGAGAGGGAGGGGGGCTGCCAAGGGAGAGCGAAGGTTACTGAGAGGGAGGGTCGAATGAGGGGGAATGGAGCTCGAAATTGAAATTTAGGTCGGGAGGGCGAGTGGGTCGAAGAGAAACGGTTCGTGGATTTAATTAGGGGTCGGGAGCCTTTTTTTTTCGATCCGGAAAGGGTCGGGAGCCTTTTTTTTTCGATCCGGAAAGGGTCGGGATAAGGTGGCCGACCCGGACCCGAAATCTGTGGGAGACCGTCCGCACGCCCGCCCCATGCGTGGACGGTCTCCCATCGGTTCTCTCGGTTTGCTCGCAAACACCCCGCTATGAGCAAACCGGGCGATCGTGGAACATTATTCCCTTCTATAGATGGCGAAGGGTCGTATAAGGTCAGGTTAGGGTTGGATCAGCTAAATATTTGTTTTGAATGACTCGACCTAAACCTAATCCATTGAATGGGTGTAACACAACCAATACTCTTATGTAAAAGAAAGGGTGAAACTTAGGAAATTTTTTGGAATAATTATAATTCATAAATCACTTGTTCTCTAGATATAGAACTATGGCCACATATTAGCATAATATTGAGTCATGGTCAGGATGATGAAAATGCCCCTCGCTTAATCCTTGAATCGGTTTATACAAAAAATAATGAACCAATAGTATATTATGCATAACGGGATCGTATATTATAAATAACATAATAGTATGTTATATACCATCAACTAATATGTCTTGCCAACTTTATAGGGCCAAACACATCTCAACCACGAAAAATTATCTCATTAACTAGTATGTTACGGAAGACATGAAAGTATGTTATATATAATATAATAGTATGTTGTAGACCATTAATTAATATGTTATGTTAGATTCAAAATACCAAACACTCTTCAACCATGAGAAATTATACCATTAACTAGTATGTTAACAGAACAATAAAGTATGTTATGCATAATGTAATAGTATGTTATAGACCATAAACTAATATGTTATGTTACCTTCATATAACCAAACACTCAGCCAAGTGAAATTATACCACTATGCAGAATGGGAAAGTAAGTTATACATAACATAATACTATGTTATAGACATTAACTAATATGTTATGCTAGCTTCATATGACCAAGCCGGTTCGGGGGTTAATGGGGGTTTATTCAAAAGAAAAACTAAAATTGGAGTTTTTAAATTCCTAGAAACTACCACTTTCCCATATTATTCCACCTCTAATTCCCAATGACATTTTCCTCCCTTATTTCTAACTCGATATTTTGTCAACATGCATATATGATTCAATATTTAGACAATAATTGGTAATGAGCAGTGTTTTAAAAACCGAACCGGCCATCAAATCGGCAGTATGTCCGATTTTGGTCGAACCTGGTTGAACTGGGTTCCAACCCAGTTCAATCATTGAATATTATGCCCTATACTTTACATTTTCTTAATATTTCTATAGAAACAAAAGACAAAATAATCCTGATTATAGGGAACCGGGCAGAGTCAATAAGAACTGGATTGACCTCTAATTCTGGTTCAACCGGGTCGAACCGGCCGATTCGATTCAATTTTTAAAATAATGGTAACGAGTCGTAACTCTCCCAAATTTTTATTTGTGTCTTTTCATAAAATAAAATCAATGCAAATTCACCCATCCCTTTAACAATTTATTACACAACTACCACTGCATGCATCCTAATATCTGGATCCAATTCAAGTTGTTTACGGCAAGTTAATTTTTTTCATATGTTATGTTATATAGTGTATGCACTTCATTCTTTTTTTTACTATTTAAAATAGCTTAATATAATCTAATTATTTGTAAATTGATTTTAGAAATTTTTTATTGCTCGTTTGTATTTTGAATTATGTATTTTTAAAATTGGGTGTAATATTTTAGCTTTTTGAAGAAGTGAAAGCCTCAAGTTCTTTCAGATATTGTATTTAAAATTGTCTTTTAAAATTTTTATCAATGATTCATTTAACCAAAATTAATATTTAACTAAAAATTTATGAAGTTCTATGAATTTTTATTTTAGCATAATTGGGTATGAAATCAGTTTATAATCACTAATCTAGATCTATTATTGTAGATAAATTTAACTTGAATAATTAAAAAGCCCGAATTGGCAAACCCGTTGGGCATGGGCTCTCTTGCTTTTTTATGGCCTGGAGCTCAACCTGGACTCGACCTGGGCATGGGCGGAAGCTCAAGTTGGGCTTGAGCTCGGGCTCGATTAGGGGATCGAGCCCACTCGAATCGAGCTCAAGCTTGTTCGAGTCGCTCGAGCTCGAACTTGAGCCTAGCCATGGGCTCGAGCTCGAGTTCCTATATTATGGGCTGAACCGAGCTCAAGCCATCATAGGTTCGTCTCGGCTCGGCTCGGCTCGGCTCATTTCCAGCCTTAACTACAATTGACCCCAAAATATGACTTTTCAGGTCAAAATACTGCGCTACTGTGACCGATTACAACATATCAGGACCCTTTGATATATAGGGTCAGCTTAGGTTGACTAATTTAAAACCCATATTTAGCTAATTTGACCCAAACTTCATTAAACCAACTATTGTCATCCCTATAAAGGAACGATATATAGGGTCAGCTTGAGCTCGAATAAATGGTAAGATTGCCAGCAACTTTTGATATACAAATGGTACAGACACCAATTACGAATTTACATGTCGTAACTTTCCCAATTGCTCTTAACTCTTACATTGTTAGTAAAAAGTAATGCATGTTGAGATAGGATCTAAAGTTTAACACACTAGTGTCTCAAGAATTAAGCGAAATGTCCCAACAATTATTGATCACTCATAATCCATAAGAAATTGATACTTAAATTAATAAAAAAACATATTATTTACACTAAAATTGATTTAAATAAAAGAAACTTACATATAATGATTTATGTACCCTTGGTAAGTGGAAATTAGATGAAAAAGAAATAGAAATAATTTATGTGGGGTGATTCAAACGAGAGGAAAACTAAAAATGAGAGGCAAAAATGAGAAGAAAAAAATGGAGAAAAAATGGTTTGAGAAGAACCGAGAAAAGAGAAGTGGAGAAAAATCTAATGCATGAATCCAAGTTGACTTAGTGGAGAAAGATCTAATGCATGAAGCCAGGTTGACTTGATCATCTTCCATTTCATGGTGGAAGGAATGGCCTCGGACTTCTAGGTTGGGATTGGCAATAGATGACTGAAAAACATGGATATTTATATCTTTATCTTCTAGTATATAGGAGTTGAAAAAGGTGTGGGTTTGCTAGAAATATATTTGTAGGTTGTTAAAAGTTGAAAAGGTGGGAGGGAGCCTAAACCCTAAATAGTTTTGCTTCTTCCTTCTACAAATATTGGTTCATTAGTAGAAATATAGTTTTTGGTAATTGTAGTAGGCAAAACCATCACAGGATTGGAGCTAGGTATCATTGGCATTTATAGCCAGAATTTTGTAAGTATCTTTTATCCATTTAATGAATGTGATTTTGGTTCCTAAAATGCGTCTATGGATGGGATTTACTATCTCTTTATGTTAGAGAAACATTGAGTACAATAAGGATTTTGAATCCTTATGTCCTATTCTAAACAAGGTTTCCCATGGTCATCATAGTGGATTTGAGAAAGGGCTGGGCAAGGCCTCGTACACGAGAATAGATCTTGTTGAGGTTATTTTAAACAAGATGGTCAACAAGCTTTTTGTATAACAAGAACAAACTACAGCAAAGTTTGACACCATGAAGAAGAAGGATAAAATATATAAATGATGAGTTGCGCCTGATGAGAATGAAACCAATTAGAATTAATAAAGTTTACATGCATATTTTTAATAAGTACAAAATATAGCTAATTTATTAGTTTTTTTTTGTCTTATATATAGGAAAAGGTATTCAATCTAACTAGCAACCTGGCTCATTGCATCATCCTTTATTTTTTGGGTTTTTTTAAAAGGATAATCATTTTAAAGTTATGGTTTAATTAGTGTAACTCCTTTTGTAATTTGACTCACCACTTCCGTTTACTATGAAAGATTTAAGTCATTTTCCTTTCATTTGTATTGATGAACTACATTCAAGTCAATAGTGACTAGAAATAAGACAAGAGTAAAAATAAGAAAAAACTTAAAAGTGATTTCTTAAATAGCTGACAAAAACAATTAAAGGTGATTTTTTAGCTAGTCACTAATTCAATAATTTTATCAATTAGCGTTAATTGTCACTAAATTTAATATAAGGCAACAATTATAACAATTGAGGAAATATACATACAACGACTGGCAGAACAATCACTGTATCTCATGTTATGGCAATTGTCATATAGTCGGGAATGAGGATATATGACGACTATTGCAACTACCATCAATATGTAAAAACCATGATGGGTATCACTAGTCGTCAAATGTTATATATTTCTATAACTATTCTTTTTTGTTGCAATAATATTCTCCAATTACTACATGGGTATGCGATTCGTTTTTGGATACGAGCAATAGTCATTGTAAGGCAACTATGACTACCATCTTTGATGACAATTTGCAATAATCACCAAAAATTGGATATCTGCTAGTAGTTATACTCATTTCCCATATTTTTGGTAGTGTATGCTTCTTGCCTGGGGGTGTTATACAAAATCAATCACCTGCTTTAGCATTCTCATTTCAGCCTCCACATCTTTACTTAGAGAGAGGACTACCCTTTCACAAAGTTGGACTATTTGAAAAAATACTCATCCTGAAGCGAGGATGCGGGGATGAAATCTATAGTGGGTTGTTGTAGCAAAGAGAGGGAATTGGTCCATGGAGGGTGTGCATTTTGCTAAGCTCTTTGGCTACCAAAAGCTCCTAAAAGAGCCACTTTTGTAATAATAGTCATGTTTCAACAAACATCCTTTTAGGTACATCTCCTTTTGAAAGAGGAGATTTTAGTTCTCTTAAAGAGCTTCAAGACAAAACTTTTCCAAAACAGACTCTTTCAAAAAGTCATCTCAAAGAGTCTATCAATAACCGTAGCCAAGCATTGGTGTAGACATGATTTTCAAAATTAATATAAGTATCTATTTCCTTATTTAAGAAAGCTATAAATGGGGGAGTTTTTAGTTACTGGAAACAGACCCTCCTTCCTAACTTATCGCCCTTGTTTCCTAATTCATCGAGGTAACAAAGGCGATAAGATAAGAATGTTGAGCTGCAGTTTTTCTTTTCTTTTTTTCTAAACAAAGCTTGCCTGTTTTCTTGGAATCTAAATGTATGTGGTTGCTTATTTCACTTGCTAATAAGTTTTGTCTTTGAATTTTTATAAAATATTTCTCTTTTGTGAGCTCTATGCCTTCTTTTTTCTTAGTTTTGTAATTCATTCTAGTTGACAGGTTACATCTACGTCATCCTATGTTCATTCTATGTTAAATATTTATCATTGTCAACCAATTTTGTGTATTTATAATTATATAATTTTTTTTCTTAAAATGCTCAACTTTTTAATTTTTTTGCTCACCATTGTTGAAAACTGCTAAAGTAAAATGACTAAACTTTGTTTCTCTTCTATGTTAGTTGTATTTGATGGTTTATGTATTGTTTCTCTTCCCTGAGTTCTATGCCTACTTTCACCCTAATCTTATGATTTAGTCCAGTTAATGGGTTTATTGGTTTTTTTCTTTTGTCTCCAATCTAACATATTTATAGTTGTGTACTATTTTTTTTTCTTAAGATGCTGAACTCTTTATTGTTCAAACTCTCCACGCTGAAATCTTTATGATTTTTAAGAGTAGGTGTTTCTAAATCATAATTTTAAGTTGGGGTATTAAACTTTTTGCTTTCAACAAATTAATATTTTCAGAAGTTTAACTCATTTGGATGAATATTTCATCTTTAATTCCTGAATAGGTAAGTACAATGCTTCTTGAAACAAACAAGTGTTGGACCTCTTAAAGGCTCTTTGGTTTCATTAACATTACCTATTGTAGTAGAAAAATTTCCCACCTTCTTACTGGTTAATTATTTGTTATAAATCAATTCTCAAGAATCTGTTAGTATCCACCTTCCTAAGTATACAAGCAACTCTGTTTGTGTGTAGATTACACTGTCTAAAACAATAAAAAAGTAGAGCAGTAAGCAAGTGCAACAACTATAAGCATATGGTTTTCTTGTGTTTATTGAGACATAATTTAGTTGGTCTTTGTTATTTAGTTGCTAATGTCAAATTCTACCCTACTAGTTTGTGTTGCAGTATTTCAATTGACGTGATTTGCTCTCCATATGGCTATTCCACCTTTAGTCTTAGAACATCAACAAAATTTCACTTTCAAAAGTTGTTTCATGTGTTATTTGTTGGTGTTGGTCTTTCAATAAGATTGAAGAACAATTCTTTATTTATTTATTAACCTTGTGAAGAGTATTGTTATTTGTAGTACTGTTATTGGATTAATGCCACTATTTCATTGGCCTAATTTATGCTACTGAATGGTTGTTCCTCATATTGTTGCATTGACCTACTCTTCCCAACACCTTGAAGAGTTTCATAGTCTTATTTTTTTGATTATTACTAACTCGGTCTTTTATTTGCATGTTCTATTTTATCCTATTCTTAAATGAGTTCATTACCAGTTTAGCTATTATAAGGTATTTAAGTTGAACATCCCTTTGTTTTGTAATGAATTGAACTTTTCTAGTGTGGTTCATCTTTGATATGTAAGCGTTTAATTTGAGATACATGTACATAATAGAAGGTACCAAGAAAAATAGAATGTAATATTGAAGCTAGTTTGTAGGGTTTATAAATACAAATAAGGGTTGAAGTTTATGTTTACTTCTAAAAAAGGGTCAAACTATGAGAAGAAAAATAACTAGAAAAGAGGTGGGGGATTTGTTTTGTAGTAATCAGTGTTGACAAAGTGTGTTTGAAGTAGTTAAAATTTTAGAGTTAATTGTCAAAGTTTCAAAAATGGTTGATGAAGACAATAACATGCTAACCTGGCCTTTACCATCTAGCATAACTATTGAACATTTATTCGAAGGAAATTTTTTATGACAAAAAAAAATTATCTCTTTAAGTATTGTATTTAAGTAAAAACCATTTTATTTTTACAAAATTTTCTTCTAAATATAGGCATAGCTGAGATACGAGGGCTCTATTGCGAACACCGCTTGGTGCGGTTTGATTCGCTCAACCAAATAATGATGTCTTTTAACATTGCTAAGCCTCAAATCAATACTTAGAAACATTGCTAGGGGTAACACGATGCAATATGCTAATAAGCATTGCTATGTTTTACTTTGACCAACAGGGCAACCTGGGTTTGCCTCAATATTATTATCCTTAGGAAATGACAAGTCATTGACCCATTGTTGGCAAGCGATAGATTGTCGATTGATGTTGATAAAAGGAGAAAATGCCTTTATTAAGACAAAAATACTCATCCTATTCATCCAACTCATCTAACCATGTTATAAGTTAAAATTTGTTATGTTAGTTTTTAATGAAAAACTATGTTATGAGCATAAACTACCATGTTATCTTAGTTAAGGGTAACTAGTACATTGTTGACCATCAATTAGCATGTTATTTACCACCAACTAGTAAATTATTTACCACAAACTAGTATGTTATTTACCACAAACTCGTATGATTTTTTACCACAAACTAGTACGTTATTCACTACTCATGAAATAGGAGATTCCCCGTTTAGGCAACTGGTCAACTATAGTTCCATGATTGGTTGTTTTCCTTTTTCAGTTTATGCATGTATGTTACATGTTAGGGGTGTAACCCGACCTAAAAAACTCGGGTTTGGATTCCCAAATCCAACTCATGGGTCTGGTTTAGGTTAGGAAATCTAAACCCAATCACGGGTCAGGTCAAACTTGACTCCGACCTGTAATCATTTATTATATTTTAAAATAATTTATTTTAGGGTTTTAACTATTATAAAATATAAAAATAAAATATACCCAAAATGAAAAAGAGACAAAAATAATCTCAAAATAAAATTTTTTTACCTAACCCTAATTGATTAAACTCTACTTGGGCGACACGTTGGCGTGTGTGGCCACACATGCTTCAAGGAATCACTTTTTATTTATAAAGAAAATTCATAAAGGCGACATTCTTATGCCACCTTCACCTAAATTTAAGTTAAAGCAGCAGTTCGATGCACCCAAATTTCCAAGACATCGGAGAAGGCAACATTATTTTACCGCTTAATTCTGAAGTTTAAGGCGACATACCAATGCCACCTCTAGTATTTCGGGTGACATACCAATGCTGCCTCTAGTATATCGTGCGACATTGGAGGCGGTTTTCATATGCTGCCTCTGATTCTAAATGAATTTAAGTGTTTCATCGAAAATCCGCCGGTCCGCGAAGAGGCGCGACCGAGAGAAGTTTTCAATTACTTTAGAATAAATTTGTTACAGGGTGTGTTGTAAATATCAAGGAATGCGAGTTCACTCTCCTAGGCTTCCTCTGATTCGATCTCCGTGTGAATTTGGTGAAGTTTTGGCTCATACGAGGTCGTCGTCGAGACTTCGAGTTACAGAAATGGGTGTACACGATCTGGTGTGGCTTTTGTCGGTCGGACGGAAGTATTTGTATTCCGTGTGTTTCGACTTGTGACGATGCCGGCGACGGTGTAGAATTGCTTCTGGTCGAGCTATAGAACGACGAACTGCAGATGTTGAACTTCTTTGTGATGAAAGAACCTCTGTGCTTGAGGAACTCTTCACCGGTGAAGGGAGTTTTGGACCTTCGATTTGGGAACGAGAGAGTTTACAAGACCGATGTTAAGAGAGTCGTTCCAATGTGATTTCTCCAACCGTAGGGATGAAAGTTTTTCCAACCCCTTGAACGTAATGCTTTCGGCCTTTTGTAGCTTTGCCTGCGGAGAGAGGCGTTGCACTGTGAAAGGGGATCACGATCCCCTTTTCGCTCGTGGAAGTTGAGGGAGAAGAGGTGAGGAGGGAGACCGGGGAGCTCCCCCGTTGAGATCCCTTAAATGAGGATCGCAACATCTTTCCGCAGATTTTATCTTTCGTTTGAATTGGTCGATCGTATCTTCGACTCATCCGACATGGCGATGATTCGAAGTTGTGGCTGACTAGGCGATGATTCACCGAAGTCTATCGCAATGCGAGATGACTCACCGTGTTAACAACGCCGACCTAAACGGGATCCCGGTGGCTGCGCGTAATTGCCGAGAATTGTCGCCTACCGTCCACCGAACTTTGTTTACTGGGTCGTTGGACTCCTGGATCTGTCAAATGTGGGCCATACACATTTTGGTGCATACATTAAGTAACATAGAAATAAAAAACTAAAGTAGTGACACACTTAATTTTCAATTAAGAATATTTTGGTGGAAGCGGCATTACAATGTCGCCTTTTTAATTTAAAAAAAATAATAAAATAGCAACACGCTAGCGCACGCGTGGACACGTGCGACAACGTGTCGCCCATGTGTATTTTAATCACTTAAGGTTAGGGGGAATATTTCATTTTGGGAATTATTTTTGTTTCTCTGGGTTTTTTATTGGGTCGGGTTGGGTTCGGGTTTGAAAAAATTGATTTCGGGTTTAGCTTTAAAAACCAGTTCGTTTTTTTGCGGGTTCGGCTTTTAGGTTTTTTTTGAGCCGGGCCGGGTTCGAGTTTTCATAAACCCGACCCAAACACTGCGCTCGTTCGCAGCGGTTCCGGGGACTGTTTGGCGCCAAAATTCCTGCCATTCATGGGTTTTCTCTATCGAGCTTCCCTCACGGACAAGAAGCATAGCGACGCAATGCCAGTCGGGGAGTCGCAGAGTGTTATTAGATCCACGATGGGAGGCAGCCAAGGAGGAGAACCGCAGGTGCAGCGCATGATGGCGCTACTGGCAGATGCTGGGTGCACGCTATATTCCTCCACGGGGCCACCTTGTATGCCTTCCGATCCTTACAAATTCCGGTCTCGCCTCGAGAATTGCTTCTCAACTGACCAATCTCTAGTATCGACGTTTCTCTCTGGTTTCGCATTGTACACTCAGTCGCCTCAAAATATGGAAAGGTACTGAACTTCCGCCAAATATTTCTTTGCCAGACATTCTTGCGTTTTAACTTCCATAGTAATCTTAGGATTCTAAAGAGTGGGGGAAACTGGAGCATCGTCCGGGAGCTATTGCTGGTGGCTCCATTACAGTTACAGCTCCAGTACATTCTCCTCGAGAAGTTGCCTGAATACTTTAATACAACAAGTGGTATCCAGCCAGTCCATCCATGTCTTGAGGAAGCAAATATCCCTGGTCTTATTCTCAATCACTTGAGGTGGCTTGATTTCCTTGTCGATGTTAAAGGTTTGTCGGAAAAGTTGTTCGAAGTTCTCTCTATTTGCCCGCTTCAGCTCAAGAAAGAGATAATTGGCTCGCTCCCTGAGATTCTCGGCGGTTGGAGTGATAGCGCCGTGATATCTTCCCTTGAAATGATGTTGAAGGAAGATTCGGAGGTTGTGGTGCCTGTGCTTGAGTCATTTTCCAACCTTAATTGGGATGAACAGTTGCAGGAACAGGTCTTAGCGTCCTTATCCCTGATGCTTTATAATTTTTTTCCATCATTGCTTAGTGTTTTGCCCTGAATTGTCGAGACGTCGCGTTCTGTTTTATGACGCTCTGCATGTGACTTTCTTCTCGATGGTAGTTTGCTTTCATCTAGTGGAAGATTATTTGTTTATTAACTTACTTTCTGTGCTTAGAACTTTTGCTTCTTCTGCAGGTAGTCACTATAGCCTTATCCTGCATCAGAACGATTCATGCAGAACAGATGCCTTTTTTGCTCAGATTTTTATTGTTTTCTGCGACTTCCAAAAATGTTCAAAGGATTATTCCAAAGATCCGGGATAACTTAAAATTTGTGTGTGTACCTGATCCTAATGCTGCCAGTCACAAGAAGCTCAAAGGAAAGTGTCTCACTGATAATGTCGAGGCATCTATTCTCGAGGCACTGAGATCAAGTCTCCGCTTTAAGAATGTAATTTGTTTCCACTAGTTTTCTTCTGATGGAATACTATTTTGTTGTACTAACTTAGGGTTTTCTTATTGATTTTGGTGGTAGATACTTAGTGAGACTATCTTGAAAGAACTGAAATCTCTGGATGAACCACATGATCACAAGGTTATTGACGTTTGGTTACTCATGCTCATTTACTCAAATGGTGGTTCCCTGCAAAAGAGTGTTGAAAAGGTTATAAAAAGAAAAATTATCAACGGTTGCCTGCAGGGGTCACTATTTGAACAGTGTCTTCAAGGGCAGAAGGCACTAGTGCAGGTATTTCTTTTGTTTCTCTTTTTATATCTTCAGGGCGGGGGTTTAGTCTGTTGAATAAATGTTCTGTTTTTCCTTCCTCACATTGGGATCGCTGTTTCAAATCTGCAGACCATTTATTAATTTTCTTAAACCTAAATTTCAGGAATATTTTTCTGCATTTTTGTCTGTGGCTGATTATCTATTAGCATGCAAAGAACAACAGGCACGGGACTTTGGTATCTACTTGTACACATCTTTATTCGAAGAGCTTGTAGGCACTTATTTTAGACAGGAAGTGAGTACTGCTGGGAATCTGTTAACAAGTGCCGGGAATTAGTTCTGGATTTTTATGGAGATCCTGCTTGTGCAGGTCTTGGGTCTGTTAGTTACACATGTAGGTTCTGGGCGTAACTATGAAGTGAATTCTGCTCTAGATGCTATGGTTCTTTTAACATCAAAGCATTCAGAGGAGCTACTTCCACTTTCTTCATATATAAGTGGTATTGTATTAGACTCATGTTTGATTGGCACTTGTTACTTTGTTGCTAGAAGAATATCTCTAATTTTCCTCTAACCTTCTTTCAGGTTTATTAGATTACTTGGAAGGATTTAGCGAAGATTGTTTGCACAAGGTTTTCATTTGTTAACCTTGTCTTGCAAATGATTTACTCAATTGCATCTTTAGGTTCTTCATTAATGATTGAGTTGCAGGTCTACAAGGTCTTCAGCAATTTGGCAATGTGTGCTCGTGTAGATATTAATTTGACTGGAGCTTCCCTTGCAAATGAACTTTTCATGATTCTTCGCAAGCAGGTAAACAAATTCTTTCCCTTAATTGAAATCCTTTATCAACTTTCAAACCTTGGAGGATAAAATATTGAGAAAGATACGACCAAATCCTGATACTTACCAAGACAATTGCATGTTTTTGCCGGAAATTGATTATAATCTCATCCCCAATATTAATCATCCACAACCACCGATGGCCCCAACCTTACCTCTTCCCTGATATACGCTGCAAATTCTACATAATTTTTTCAAATTTCATTGTAATTGGACTTGTTCTACTAGGTCCTGAAATGCAATTGCTGACTCCCTTGTTAGGAAAGGGGTTTTCTTCCAATCTCTTGTTATAAGTCTGCTTCCTAGAGTAGTTCTTGCTGCTTTGCATTATTAAACTAAACTGCTTTACTCGGAAAATAAAAAACTCCCGACTTCCATGGCCATCAGCTTCATCCACAGCCTGAGTTGCCTTCATTGGACAAAGAAGAATGTTACTGCATTCCGTGAAACACTATTGAAAGAAGGCTTCAACACATTTCTTATCGATAAGCATATATGCTGTCTGCTTCCATTTCTAATTTCATCAACTTGCTAAAGTCAACCATCAAAAAGAAAATTCTTAGAGACTTCCTTCCATGGCTTTGTGGCTGCAATGTATGATCCCATTGCCATCTTTGGTCTTGGTCCTTGAATCATCCTTGACAACGCACACCCTCTGTTCCTCTCCTCACATCTCTCTGAATGTACCACAGAGAGGTCAGCTATTCTCATTGAAAGTGAAATAGGGGTATTTCTTATATTTTTCACTCAAGTAAAGAGGTATGAGGGTCTAATTTGACCCTAACCACTTGTGCCCTTTCTATGACAGTTCCTTCTGTTTCTTCTCTCTCTGTCTCTCTATCTCTCCTCTCTCTCTTTCATTCTCTTTTCTTTCAATCTCTGCCTGCCTGTCTGTCCGTCTCTCTCTCTCTCTCTCAATATATATATATTTATATATACACACACATATTTTTTTTCGAAACTGCATACACACACACATATCACTTACAACCTCCCCTTTGTTTGAGGTAATTAATAAGCAGCTATCGATAAAAGTTATGGCACAAATGTGAGTGTCCCTGCAAGTAATTATTTTCTTAGCTACATGATCAATCATCTTATTTAAATAATTTTTATTATTGTTTCTTCTACAATTATGCAGGTTGGCAATGCTGATTTGAAGTACAAAAGGATGGGTATCATTGGAACTTTTGAATTAGTCTCATTACTTGGCCATGTGGATTCATCTTCATCTCAGGTAAACTGTTGGCATGAGCTTCAACTATACATCTTTTCTTAAAAATGCAGCATTTCTTTTTTTTGAAATAGTAATTGTTTTCTTGAAATAGAGAAAAATGCAGCATTTCTATTTGTTAGTGTCGAGGAGTATTTTGATTATTGTATTATACTATGATTTCCCAGTTAGAAAGATGTTAAGTTTGGAGTTGGTACAATTTTTATAAATTTCTGCAACTGTTTTATGGATTAAGTAGTGTGAGAGTCATTAGGACTGATAATTTTTTTTTCTTTTTTGTAATTCACTTATGTTGTGTCAGTCAAATATCAGGGGCGGACTCTTGCACTCTCTTTATCCTCCCTCTCCACTTTCTTCTCTTTCTTCTCTCTTCATTCTCTCTCTTCATTCTCTCTCTCTCTCTCTCTCTCTCGCTCTCTCTCGGAACAGTGAGTCCACTTGAGAAGTCTTATCAGAACTTCAGACTTTCTTCTCAAGTAGTGGTTTCTTTAGAGCAAAAACTTCAACCTTTTTCTACTGACTGGCCTTAAAGTTATAGATCTTTCCCTCATTTTGTGCTATTCTTCTAGCTAATGGCATGTGTTACTAAGTAGAAATATTTATGCTTTTGTGCTCCAACACGGTTATTTTGTGGTTCTACTTTAATAACCTCTTTGGGTGTGGCTTTTTGTACTTACATCACCATTATACTGCATACATCAGCATCCATGTAGGTTACAAAGCCGTCTTGGTTATATGATTAGTGAAGGTTGCTTTCTTGTGTATGTGGTATAGTTCTTGGAGTAGGGTTACTAGTGATTATATCGATTACTAAAGATTCTTTATCTTATAGGGGTCTTTTCTTCTTTTTTGTTGATTACTTATGTTATTGAGTGCAATGTCTAAAAGAACCTTATCTTTATCAAGTAAAACTCCCTTTGACAAACATTTTCTTATTAAATAGTGTCATTTACAAGAACAATGAACAATAATCCTTATTGTACAATATTTTCATATTTATGAATGCTTCTCTTACACTACCTTTTTAGGAATTTACGAACTATATTTCTGTTGGTCAGCTATAATACTTTGTAAATTTCATGATTTTTATTTCCTTTCATTGGCCTCAACAACATTGCATGTATTATTTGTTTCTCCAAAAAGTTCTTTGGCATCTCTTTATTTTACCCACTCTTTTTGTCTCAGAGAACAAACGTTGAAGAGGCTCTGGAATTGCTAAGATTGTCTCTGGACTCCTGCAAAATGATGCCATCACCTCTTATCCTTTTCTACAATGAACTAATTTTAATGTTGGAGAGTGAATCTCTACACACAAAAGTTATTGAGTGGTAAGTATTTTAAGGGGTTCCATATGAACTGGAAAATTAGTACTATGCCATGCCATTTTTATTTTAATTAAAAGTTGGTGCTTTTCTTTCTTTTTTGGTTTTATGTTAAAGACTCGACGTTAGTATTTTGAAGTGATTGAGCAGTTACTTTGTGCTTCAGAGATATGAGATACTTGGGAAGTGTGTTGTCCTTAAATATTAGTTAACTTGAAGAGTGGTTTATTTGTTGTAGAAGTGTTTCATATTTCGTCCTATATTTCCTCTTTTTCTGTTCTCAGATTCATGTAAATAGGCTTGCCAATACGCTTCCTGATCAATTGATAAAAGGATGGTCACTCTTCAACAAATTGTTGTTGAGATCCATTCCCTCCCCGGTCCCTCCCTCCCCGGTCCCTCCCCGGTCCCTCCCCGGTCCCTCCCTCCCTCTTTTCTCCCCCCGGTCCCTCCCTCCCTCTTTTCTCTCCCCGGTCCCTCCCTCCCCTTTTTCTCCCCGGTCCCTCCCTCCCCCTTTTCTCTCCCGTGTCTCCCTCTTTTCTCCCTCTTTTCTCCCTCTTTTCTCTCCCCCGGTCCCTCCCTCCCTCTTTTCTCTCCCCGTCTCTCCCTCTTTTCTCCCTCTTTTCTCCCTCTTTTCTCTTCCCATCTCTCCCTCTTTCTCTCTAAGCCTCTTCCTTCCCCTATCCTGGTCTCGCCTTCTCTTTCACAGATGCAGTCTCTTTCACCCAGTAGCAACCTTCTCATTCTTTAGTTTTTTTCTCTAAAGAGCCGGCTCGAATTCGAGCTTGTAACAATGGCCCGAGCTCTAGCTCGAGCTTTGCTGGGGCTCGTGGTCAAGCTCAAGCCTGAGCTCGAGCTGAGGATTTTCAAGTCAAGCCGAACAAACTCATGCAAGTTTGGGCTCGGCTTGGCTCGATTCCACCCCTATTCCCTAGTTTGTATTTTATGGGCATTTTCTCTTCCCAAAAATTACAGTACTCTCGAAAAAATTTCTCTCAACTTTTGGAAAGTAAAGTTTAGTATTTATTGAGAATGGTGAGGTGCCAGAATATATGTTTAGTTTTCTTCATTATTTTAGCTTTTTGGATTAACAGGTATCTAGTGTTGTCAGTTTAACTTGGTTATAAGAGATGGATGATTAGGGGCATTATGGTATCTTTAAATCATACACTGTATTACACGTTTGAAACTATCTGAACCCACACATGGCTTAGGGGCTGGCATTTGGCTGAAATTCAAGGGGCTGACATTTGGCTCAAACCTGTGGTGCCGCCACACCGTGGGGACTATCTAGGCCATCCATGTTGGTCTTCATCATTTGGAGTACCTTCCAAACCAAAATCCTTTTTCTCTTTTGGAGGAAAGGATGATTTTCATTAGCCAAATGGCAAGGTACAGGATAAAGAGTCCCTGACACAAGATATTGAGGGAAACCCCTTCTTTTACTCATTCCTAAGGAGGGCCATTAATAACACGATTTCTAGATACCTTAAAGACTTCCCCACAAAAAAAATGTCGTAAAAATAAAACCAAACTATGCAGGTGAAGAGTTTACTCCCGGCACCATATTTATTCCATTTCCTGATTCTCTTTCAATGTGGAGGACCTGAAGAGAGTGTCTACAACATAGCCAATGACCCTCAAGAACAACCATTAACTATGCCTTTGTTGCCAGCTGGCCCAGGGTAAACAAAAATTCTTCCCCATGGGAAATGAACCATCCCACTGATGCCAGATGGACCGGGATTGCCCTTAGATCCATTAAAATTTAGCTTTAGACAACACTGAGAAGGTAGCCTCCATATTTGTTGATCTGAACGATTGTAGTGATGCTCATCACATAAGCGGTGTCACCCAAAATGGTGACTAGATAATGGAAAGATTAGAAGACGGGTAGTTTGACAATTTTGCATATAAGGATATTTCTGTAATTCTGGTACTTTTTAAGGGCAATTTTGCATAGAGGAGATAGACTGACACAAGTTATCAAAAGAGCCGGTCCTGGGAAACTCCGCAGAAGCGGTACCGAACTCGGATCCCACGAGTCCGAATAAGATCCCCAATAACCCATACGGTGAGTGAGATCCAGACTCAAACCAAGAAGACGAGCCGGGAACTAAAATATGGGTTACGAGAACCGACCCACCACACATGAACTAGACTCTCAGCCCATGCCAAATTGCGAAGCCTGATGGGATGACGAGATGCACGCTTGCTCGTCTCCCTCAGCAACTCCCTATGGAAACGAAACGACACTGATACAAGCCTCCAAATAGAAAACTCACAAGGTCCTGAAAACCTATGAAAGAAGACGCTTCAAAATAACCTACAAAGCACAAGAAGCACAACATCAAGGCGATATTGAAAAACAGAACTATAAATCCATGAAAGCGAAGCTCTCCTTTCAGATGAAGAGCTTGAAAATTTCGCACTGCAAATGAACACATACATAGAAGATGTGATGCAAGATTTCTGCCTGGGTTTTAAGATGACACAAGCTGACATACTTCAAAGCATCGAAAAGCTACGGAAATTTAGGCTGAAGATGAACGAAAGCAATGATGTTCCATGAATGTCATTGCCTGGAACGTCAGGGGACTTGGCTTCCTGCAAAAAAGATCCACAGTTAGGTAAACACTGAAATAGAACAAAGCAAATGTCGCACTATTGCAAGAGACAGTTAAACTCATCACCCCCAGCAACAATCAGGGATATCTGGTATACATCTAGTCCAAAATGGGTTGAATTAGAAGCTGAAGGCTCAGCTGGTGGAATTCTAGTAATCTGGGATGACCAAAGAACAAAATTGGTAGAAATATGAAATTGGAAACTACTCGATTGCAGTCCATCTTAAAACGATCAGCGATGGGAAACACTGGAGTGCAGTTTCAGTATATGGACCAACAGAGTTAGCTGACCTTTGTACTTTGGACCAAGCTATGTGCCATTCTCTGATTATGCCAAAAACCTCTACATATGTGTCTCATATGCCAAGGGGTTTGGTTTGATTTGCAACCCAGCTGATGGCTAGCTTAGAGTCTCCTTCGATGATTATGGGGAGGTTAGCCCATTGTCAACATAGCTAAATTCCTTTTAAGAGTGCTTTGGACTCGGCTTTATTTGATGTACAACGACCAGCAAGACCTGAGTATGTGAACTCCTCCCTCACCTGCATTGAGCAGCCTTAATTATCACCCCACATTGAGGCTCCCCTCAGTATATGCCTTTGTGACCAAAGCTTAGTCTGTTTTCCACTTAGATTTCAATGTTAATGCTTCTCATAAAGCTGAAAGATAAAACACCTTTTCTCCCATCTGAACTCAATGAACTGCAATCATGAAGCAATTGACCTGGCTGATTTAGATAGCAAGATCTCCAGGATATACCTAGATAGTCGATACGAAGATAGGTTGATCTGAATCCCCTCAGTCGACGGAGATTTTACTGTGCAGTCTACATATAGCACACTAACGGGCCCAACGACAACAAAGACCCATCAAGCTCACCTGGTCTGGGCTTACACTAGCCCACCAAAGGCAAAATTCTTCATGTAGACAGCCATTCGGAGGTAGACCTTCACGTGGGACAATTTGTTGAGACGGGGGATGACATTACAAACAGTGGACTGCCCGCTTTGTCTTTCTGCTCCAAAATCTATAGGTCACACAATTCTCCATTGTGAATTTGCATGGAAGGTATGGATGGTCATACTGCAAATGTTTGAAGTTGAATTATGTGTACCATCTACTATGCACGATATGTTAATGCAATGAAGGGAAATATGGAGAGGAACTAAAGGGAAGATAATGGTTGAAGCCTCTGCCATCATAGTCCCATGGAATATATGGGAAGAACGGAATCGATGTGCATTCCAAAACAAAACCAAGACTGGAGGCACCTAGCGAAGAGTGTTATCACGAAAGTGGTGACATGGATATGCACGAGGAAGGAATTCGCCGACACCAATGGCAGCCTACTTTGGCAGAATTGGAAAATGATAGCAGACCTCTCCATACCCAGCAAGCTCAAGGAAAACATGGAATGGACAGCCCCTCCAGCGGGAAGACTCAAGCTCAATATGGATGGATCTTCCCTCGGGAATCCTGGCAGAGAGAGGATAGGAGACCTCCTTTGTGATCACAACGGCAACACCTTGTTGCCGTTTTGTGGCCCGATTGGAATAGCAGACTCCACCGAAGCAGAAGTGAAAGCCATTCTGGAGGGTATGAGGTTGTTCTGCAACCACTTTTCTGAGCCCCTAGAAGTAGAAGGGGATCCTCAAAACGTTGTGGACTGGTGCCGATGACACAAAGACCCACCATGAGATTCCTTTTGAATATGTGAGAAATTTGGGGAATGTCCAATATGGCAGTAAGCTGGAAGATAATTCCTAGGTCGGCAAATCATAGGGCTGATATGCTTGCAAAAGAGGAAGTCACATTACCAGGCTTACTGTGAGAAGTCATAAGAAGTCTAAACCGACATGTAGTTCTTGTATTTTCAATGAAGTAATAAAATATCAATTTCCTCAAAAAAAAAATGGAAAGACAATCGCAACGATATTCTTGGAAGATCAAGCAATAATCAAGAGGACTGACAGTGGTGTCCCAGAAGCATCCAAGGCATATAGACTTGCCTAATTTACAGGCGACGAACCGTTCCTGGGCCGGTTGTTAAGGACTTTTGCCACCGAGATTTTTTCCCGCGAGCTAGTGAGTAAAGGCTTGGGTACTTCACCTTCAGGGGGATTCTCCAATCCACAACGTTTTCCAAAAGTCTGTGCGGCTGCCATTACCTGCTAAGAGCATGATATTCTGTTCAAATATATGGAACTTGTATAGGCTTTTCCGTATTGCTGATAGGTGTCTTGACGGGTGCCTTCCCCGGATCCATTCCTCATCGTTGGCATGCAACTTCATCCGCACTAGTTTTGTCAATGGGCTTTTGTCACCTTCATTAATACGCCACCACCACTTTAGAAGCAATGCCCTGTTAAATTCCCAAATGCCTCTAACGCCAAGGCCACCTTCTCTTTTTGGCTTGTAGACCTTGTCCCATCTAATTAAGTGGAATTTGAAATCTTCACTCGTTCCCCTCCATAAAAACCTCCTCATGATTGACTCCATCTCATGTGCGGCAGACACCAGGCAGTATAGAAAGGAAAGCAAGAAGGTTCGTATCCTAATCAAACAAGATTTGAGCAGTACTAACCTTCTCGCTTACAATAGGTGTCTTCCTTTCCATGTCGACAATCTTCCCCGTAGCCTTTCAATGATAGGATCCCACAACCTCTTTCTTATTCTTCCTTCGAACAAAGGGATCCCCAAGTGAGTCGTTGGGAATTCACCTATCCCACATTCGAGGCAGTTTGCTGCTGCTTCCAAGAGGTCCGGGGAAGCATCGGCTTCTAGCAGCTTTGTCTTACTCCAGTTTATCCTCTGTCCAGAAGTGATCTCCTGCAAGCATAAGGCGGCTTTCAGATTTTTTATTTGGTCCAGATCACC